>JAJIZL010032963.1:4796-59729 GCA_023969395.1 Amblyomma maculatum | reverse complement strand
TTAAACTTCTTATGCACGTTCTTTCCGAGTTTCTTTTTTTGTTTCCACTGTCACCTGTTCAAGCCTGTGCATCTTTTTTTCGGCGTTTCTGTTGGTCTTTCTGGTAATCATTGTCACCTGTTTTCGTTATTGCGGTCGAAGGCAAGATAACAAACACGTGCCGTGTTTGTCTTGGGCACGAGCGTATCTGCATTGTGTGGTTGATTTCAATTTGTGGTTGGTATGTTTATTTTGTGTTTGTGCACTCCGATAATCTTAGGACTTTTTCGAACAGGTTGCTTTTATATATTTTCGGATGGCGTGCTTTACTGTGATGAATTGCTATTTTTTTGTTTACTGGTTTATTATACTGTGGGGTTTTTTCTTGTCTGTGACCAATACCGCCGGCGATCTGAGTGCTCCACGTGGATGACTATGTGATAGGCCTTTGTGATACGGTTTGGGTGCTTCATAAAAAAAATGAAAGGGTTTGCGCGAATAAACATCAGGTGAAAGTTGGCGCTTGTCCTGTTATTTTGGTGTTCCTTCCTTGTCTTCGTCCCTTTCGTGTCGTCTTCATAATCCGTTCCTCTGGAGGTACCACATACAGCACATGCGTCATCTTATATATGAATATAAGATAAGAATATAATAAGAATATAAGAATATAATATAATAAGAATATAAGAATATAAGTCATCTTAGTATATGAATAAATAATTTGAAAAATACTAAAGGGTATAGTGCCATTATTTTTGCTGAACTGTTTAAACAATCTCTTGAGTGTAGCTGTGTTCCTAGCGACTGGAAGGTGGGCAAGGTGGTTCCCCTGCACATGTCTTGGGACAAACAATCTCCTAATAACTACCGACCTATTTCACTTACTAGCATCCCATGTAAGATCATGGAACATGTCATCTGCTCTCATCTCGCCAATTTTCTTGAATCAAATTCTTTCTTCAGTCATTCCCAATACGCGTTTCGTAAAACATTCTCATGCGAGACTCAGCTTCTATGCTTTTCACAAGACCTTCATTTCATTCTTGACCGGGTTTCCATAGCAGACTGTATATTCCTCGATTTCTCCAAAGCTTTCGATAAAGTTTCTCACCAATTACTACTTTTCAAATTAAGTAACCTCAAACTCGACCCTAACATCGTTTCGTGGCTTCAGTCTTTCCTCACTAACCGTTCTCAATACGTGACAGCAAATAAATCGAACTCTCGTTCCTCTCCAGTGGGCTCAGGCGTTCCCCAGGGCTCCGTACTAGGGCCCCTACTTTTTCTAATTTATATTAATGATTTGCCTAACACCATTGCTTCTTCTGTGTGTCTCTTTGCTGACGATTGTGTTATTTACCGTGAAATTAGCAGTGACTCTGACATTTCTGTTCTTCAGTCTATTAACCAAGTTTCAGAGTGGTGTAAATTATGGCAAATGGAGCTGAACATTAACAAGTGCAAACATATGCGTATTTTTCGTCGTAACAATGAAGTAGCTAATTAAATTTCAATAAAATATGCGAAAGCGCTGCGTGAGACAAAAAAAAAAAAAGAGAGGCGACAGAACGGAAATAACCGCGCCGGTCGCGGCCAGCGCGAAAGCGATCGGCGAGCTGTGCTACGCGCGTGCAGCATAGGGCTAGGTAGGGCGTCCAGTTGCAAGAACAGTTTTTTGAGCCCTGAAAACGGTTTCTTGAAAACACTAGCGACCCGGAGCGAAGGAGACCCGAGCCCCACCATGACACTGAGATGCCCTGAAAAGGTCCGTTGTGACTCTCACGTCCTCGAGATCTCGCCGCAGGTTCCGCGCTTCGTGTGAACGATAAAATTGCTTAACACTTCCATGTCCCCCAACATAAACTCGGTAGATTCCGTGCTGACGGCGGGGTGAAACTCGCGTTGAGTCGCCGACTTCCATGACAGAACGGGTTTTGCGCTGACCACTCAAAACAGTGTGTCGGCTCCGCCATAGAATAGTGCGCGGCGGCGGTGGTGGTGGTGGAAAGCATTCATTACACATGGAGAGGGGGCGTCAACTCAAAGTGTACCGTCAT
Source organism: Amblyomma maculatum (assembly GCA_023969395.1). NCBI lineage: Eukaryota > Metazoa > Arthropoda > Arachnida > Ixodida > Ixodidae > Amblyomma > Amblyomma maculatum. The sequence goes on along the minus strand of JAJIZL010032963.1, from coordinate 57,693 downwards.
CCGAGATGCAGCTTGCGCTGCACTTTTTTTTTTTTCACTTTTGGTTTGCCTCAAAATAGTATATGTAATTTGAACCCATGGTGTCGTCATCGGAAGTCTGGTTGACGCTCCCTGCACATCTAACAAGCCTGGCATCGGCTGTAACGCAGGTACCGACGGCACGCTTGTGACCGGCGTCATCGGTTTTCTTTTTTTTTTTTTTTCGCGCCCGTTTCTTACGGATTCCAAAGGCTCGTTGCGTGCACGGTTACAATCTATTGTTTTCGATCGCAAGGAAAAGCTACACAAAGCGGTGCATCAAGAAACGAGCTCAAACGCAAACTCGCACATAGCGGCAGCGACGGCAGCGAACGCAAAACTAAAAAAAAAAAAGAACAAAATGACTCGCCTATCATACCAGCCAATAAGAGACTCGGAACGGCGCGCTTCAGAAGCGCGCCCCGTGAGAGCTAATCAGAGACCACAAACATCCTTCGGAAAACCGGCGTACGCAGCCAGATGGCGCAAATTCCGCACAAAGAAAACCATTGCAAACAATTCACAAGATAGCCTTGGTTGGCGGCCTGCAATACCCGCAGGAATTTAAAACAAATTTTCTCTTTTCAGGGGGCATTTCATGGCGGCCGTGATGTTTTGAAAGCCGATTTTCGCGCATTTCCTGACCGAATTCAACGTCAATAATTTGAGTGCAGGTGCCTGAAAGGATAAACGTTCCGAAAGGGAGTTTTTCTCAAAACGAATTTTTGACCATTTTCCACCGTTCCAAGACTCGGGTCTCCCCTTAATTAACTGTACCGCTGTTATCTTTAAGAATTTTCACTACTGCAAGTTTTCAACTGATCTTATTTTCGGGCGATTGCGCATTTGTCAAGAATCTGAAAATTTGCAACTTAGACGCAGTTTCCTTTAACGGCCGCGGGTAATATGCACTTAGGGTGCTTCGATGCGAATTTTGAGCAATATCAAAATTTCCGTTTGTTTTATAATGGGGCCTATAGCAAATTTCGCATCTGGTAGTATCAAAGAGCTCTGCTGAGGCTTGCATCAATGCGCTTTTAATTTTTCCTAAACTATGACAATTTTACCGGCCATTAACACTAATAACAGCCTTTTACTGTTGTATATTGCTGAATATTTGATTAATAAGTAGCTTTTTGTTGGGAATTATTCGTATGTGCTCAATATCAGCAGCTAAATTTTTTGGGCCTCTTCACTTGTCAGGGAATTTGAAATGAAATAGTCAGGGAAAACCTGGAAAATTCAGGGATTTTGAAAATAGTGGATTGCTATGGACCCCATGATAATATCGGAGTCCCAGGGAGGTTATGAGATGTCAGTGAAATACTAGAAATTCCGAGTCGAGATCGCAGCTAGAGCGGTCTTCCGGGCATTGCAGTGAGAATCTCTCTCGTGCACCTCGCTTGAACCTTGAAACCTTCGTAGTTAGGCACGATGCTCCTTCCTGAAAGATAACGATTGATACCAAGAAAAAAAAAGAAAAGGGATGAGGAGAAGGGGACTGCGTAGTTGTGCGCTGTGGTGTAGCCTGTCAGGCTACGGCTCGGCGTCAGCTGACAGCGGGAAAGCGGAGAACGCGCGCGCCGAGAGGAAGTAAACAAATTATATATTCGCTGCCGATTATGATCACAGCATGGCTCCCATTCTGTAGCGTTTTTTTTTTTTTTTTTTTTTTTTTTTACGCCGTGAGGTGTTTGTACAGAGCCCATACTGAAATGTTCCAGGGATGGAACCGCGTTTAAGTTCACCGGTCGAGGCGGCCAGGAAAGAAACACATGGAAACAGAGATGGGCGGTTGATAAAATAAGAAACAAGGGAAGAAAGAAGAGACAGTGTCAGGAATAAAGAGATGGAAACAGAAAAAAAAAAGGGTCAAGGGGCTTACCCTCATAAGGAGGGGGTAGGGGGGTCGCGAATGAAACGTTAGCACTCGCGTGAACTCGCTTAGTCGCTTCAAGTTTTGCCTCTTAATCCCTAAGCGATCGGCTGCCGATTGGAAGTGTAAGTTTTCTTTGTTTCTTCGGTGCCTCCTCATCATTGCATATCATATGAAACCTTGCAAGGGGCAGATAAGGCATGCATATTCTAATACATGTTTACCGCGGCGGCTTGTATCTCTCAACCGCTCAGTCGTTTGTGGTAAAACTACGCACGCAGCTTTGGTATTGCGGAAACTTTTATTTGCTCGTAGTAAGTTAGGTAAGGGGGCTTAATTCGTTGTTGCTGCGTACAATGCGAACCCGCAGTCTGCGCCGGTATCAGGGGCAGAAAGCCGCCAACGCCGGCGTACGATACCGCGGGTTCCCGCTTCGCGCACGGTCAAACCAGGTGCGTACACTAGTCTTAGCTAATTTACAATGAGACAAAAGTTTATACGCTACAAATTTACTACGAGACAAAATGCAACCTCCGTGAGTTGCTTGGTGCAATCAAGTCAACAGTTAAGATGGTGAGATTTTAAAAGCCGCCACATTATTGATACATCACAACAATGACTAACTCATTGCACCCGTGAAACCGTCGTTTATTTGTGCGCTATATTCAGGCTAGTAAACACATTACTTACCAGCGTATGTTGTCGGCTTGACTCGATCCAAGGTGCGTATTTTGGTTTGGTGGACACAAAAATGGAGCACTACGTACGGCGCGGTGCACTGGCGCATGGAATTTAAGGCACCGGCATAATGCTGGAGATATGGTAAGCCGACTTCGAAGTCCATTTCGCATGGGAGACACAAGAAACGAGAACATCATCATCATCATCATACTGACTATACCCACTGCTGGGCGAAGGCCTCTCCCATATTTCTCCACTTTACCCGGTTCTGTGCTAGCTGACTTCACCCATGCGAACTTCTTAATCTCATCCGCCCACCTAACTTTCTGCCGCCCCCTGCTACGCTTTCCTTCCCTTGGCATCCAGTTTGTTACCCTAAGCGACTATCGGCTATCCTGTCTTCGCACTACATGTCCTGCCCATGTCCATTTCTTCTCCGTAATTTCCACTAGAATGTCGGTAACTTGAGTTATTTCCAAAAAGCTCTCAAAAAATATTTCGTTCTACAAAACATGCTAATTTTGTTTCCTGATAACTAAATGTTAAGCGTATTACAATTATTTTGGCATAAGTGGTAGTTTAATGGATGCGTGACGGCGCAAAGAAGCAGACCAATAGGCATTCGAAAACGCCAATACCTAGATGCGTTGCACAAAGGAGGAGGAGGATTGCAAAACTCGAAGGAAAGAGAGCACCAACTTTCGAATAAGATTGCTGGACCTGTACTGCGCGTAGGCGTATATTATTACGTTCAAATGTTTATCGCAGCATAACCTAGCGACTGACATAGTTTGTGAGCAATGCTCGGGAGGTGTTGGAGGGCCCCTTTAACCTCTACTCGAGACCTCCTATATCTTAACTGTACTCCTAAAATGCGCTGCCTTACTTGGCAACGAAGGCTGAGACCTTTATTAAGCCCTTAAGAGCCAAAGAAAAAAAATATGTTCCCAAATTGCAAAAATTTTTTATTATGTAAAATGGTTCAGTAACATGTTTGAAAGAGAAGAAATCACAGAAACAATTTCTGGCGGATAAGTATAATTTATTAGTCATTACCTGCCCCCTTGTGCAATACTCCATACCTTAAACCTTTGAGGAGCATTGAGAAATAAAAAAATAAATTCTTGAAAGTACACATAGTACGTAGTGGCTTAGAATTGCAGTGCAAAAGATGCACCATTGCTTCTAGATGCATTCAAACTATATGAGACCACTATCCGTGTGGTAGCGTTCGAAGCATAGCAATGCGCAGAGGGCCTTCTCGCACCACCTATCCGGCACCATTTAAGGCAGCTCGCCATCGTGTCAACGCTGCTGTCTTCCGCTTCTGACTCGCTGATGGTAAAAATGTCATCACTATCCTCTTCACTTGAAGATCAAAACACAGCATCGTCATCACTTGCGCTATTATCCGACGCAGAATAATCTCCCGCACCAGATCCACGCACGTATGATGCCATGTTTTAGAAAACGCGGAAATGGGATGCAGGAATTCCGCCATCTAGTGTTCAAATCGCACTCAAGAAAAACGCCATCGATGGGACCCATGCTGCCATCTATGTTTTATGTGGTAAAGTACCGTCTCAAGAGCTGGGCTCGCCAAAAGCTCCTTGAAACATTGCGGAAAAGCTGTGACGACTTCAGCTCGTCATAAGCAAAAAAATGGGCCGATCGATTGTGACGAGCTGAGCTCGTCATAATTAACGCGAAAGCGTTATTTCGCTATGTTCACAGATTTCTGTCCGCAGACCGTGTCCGCAGCAGTTGCGGGTAATTGAGAAGTGGTAGAGGTTAATGAGTGGTGTCAATCGATAGAGGCTGATGTAATGTAGCTGCAGAAAGAAATAATTAGGCCAAAAGGGTAATTAGGTAAATAGTTAGAAAACCTAGTTCACAGGAAAGGAACGGCGCAGTATCTGTCACACGTGTTCTGTAGACACCTGAACCGCACCGTAAGGGAAGGGAGGAAGGTGGGAGTGAAAGCAGAAATAAACGGGTGCCGTAGGGGATACGACGTCACGCAACCGGAAGTAGAGTCGAAAAAAGGGCATAGGAAGGAATTGGCGCGCAATTTGAAAGTACCAAAGATTAGAAGGGGTAAACAAGTGGAGTAATGGGAGGTAGAGGATGTGACGTCACGCGACCGGAAGTAGAGCCGAAAAAGGGAATAGGAAGGGATTGACGCGCAATTTGAAAGTGCCAAAGAATAAAATGGGCAAACAAAAAGTGAATTAAGCTACGAGAAGCAACCAGAAGCAACCAACAGCAGCTTCCGTGCTTTCACATTACTCCAATGTACATTCTGCAGTGCTCTATTTTTCTCCGAGGCCCTACTCGCCTCATCATAACTCCTAGCCAACTCATACCCTCATACTGCATATTCGTTGTGCCCAGGAAACCAATGAATTATGTATTCATCTAAATTCAACTAATACAGTTAGCGATATGGCTCCACGTTTCGGACGTCGGCGCAGTCTTCTCCCATCATTTTATTTTTTGTTAAAGCACATAGATGGCGATGCTGCACTGCATTCCTTGAAAAATTCCACAAAGCGCAATATGGTGATAGTAGCCACGGGGCTAAACGATGTCCTAAATGGTGACGCTGCAGGAGTGGCGCAAAATTTAGCTAACGGAGTTCACAATATCAGGCAGATAACACAGCAAGCGCAGATAGTTGTATGCCCAGTACCGGAGGTGCTATCGAACGGAAAGCTGGAAAAGGACGTGGTGACAGTTAATCAGGACATAAGAAATTTAAGCCTGTAGAAGCGTTTCGAAGTGGTTGAGGTAAACAGGGAGGTGCATAAATCAGGTTTTGGTAGGGCTTTTCAGCGAGATGGCATTCATTTTAACAGAAGGGTCGGAGCAGAGATCGGCTGGCGCTTGGCAGGCAGGGCTGTAGCTTTTTTAGGGGGTCCGCGAGGACTCCGTGCACAGAGGTAGTTAGAAGTGAAGCAGAAGAAAGTGCAATAATGGAGGCTGAGCCCTCAAAAAATGGCAAAGAGTAGGTCGAGAAAGAAAAGTACAAAAAAGAAATTTAATACTAGGATCAGCTACATAAACATGCAAGGAGGTAGAAAAAGAGCGAAATGGCTAGAGATAGAACAGCAGTTGAAGGATGACAAAATAGGTGTGTACGCTCTTTGCGAGACTCATCTCAGGGATCTAGAAGATCCGCCGTTTATAGAAGGCTACGTCTGGGAAGGGTGCAACAGAACGAGAACGAAAAAAAAAAGGGTGGATGGGTAGGTATGTTGATACACCAGGGAACAAGTTGGCAAAGAATAAAATCATCTAGTAAAGAAAATATCTGGGTATCAGGAACAATTGCCGGCATAAGGACATGGCCAGGGGTAGTTTATTTAGGAAAAGGACACCAATGCAGGCAAGAAAATATGATCGTGTTGAATGTCTCAGTGACGATATAAGCCAGTTTGGAGATGGGGCCAATATTATTCTGCTGGGGGACAGGAACGGCCACATCGACGATCTGGATGGATACACGGATTGTAACGGGAAGCTAATGCTAGACTTCCCTGAGCGACACGACCTAGTTATAGTAAATAGAGAAACAAAATGCGAAGGACAAATCACGTGGGAATTCTGCAACAAGCAGACGACCATTGACTACTGTCTAATGCCGCAGGGAATTTATAGCAAGGTCACAAAAATGGAAATAGACGAAGAAGGGGAGTGTAGTCTGGGAAGTGATCATAAACGTATTAGTCTGCAGATGGGGCCCTTGATGCAAAAGAGAATTGGAACTAAGAGAAATAGTAAACGTAAAATTAAACGACGATCAAATAGCGCAGCTGGCAGCAGTGTCACGAAATCGGCGCACATTTTCATCAAGCCGGTACGGCGCGAGGCCCGCGCGGCGTTGCGTGGAAAGCATGGAGAGAAAAGCCTCCTTCCCCGCGCGGGAGAGCGCGTAGCTTTGTACGCGTTGCCGTCACCCTCTTTCCCATTGCCCGGGGAGGACGGTGGTTCACCGGCCTGGAATGTGCCAGACCTTTCGAGAACTTTCTATGGGATCTGGCCAATGACGACGCGCGGCTCGATGGGAGGAGAAGGGAGCGCTCTAACCAGCGAAGCTAAGTGTGTGTGCGCGCTAGCTTTGACGCGTGCTAACAAACAGACGCGGCGCGCCCTATTTAAAGCGACCGCGCCGCTTGTGAGTCAGTCAGTTCGTCAGTGCTTTGCGACGTGCTCGCCTGTGCTTCGGCTGGACTCCCAGGGATCACCCGCTGCTGGCAAGCCCACGGACCTGCAAGGGAGCGGCGCTCGTCTCGTATGGCGGCCACATCGTGACTCTTGCGGCGTCGGACTGCAACAGTGCGCGGTGAACAATTTGGTGTTTGTTTATGTACTCTCTCGTGTTTCATCTGTTGTAAAGCCTCTGCGTTATTGGATACTAGTGTAATTTCATGCTTAGCGTTTGTATTCTGTGAACCTCTCGTCTGTTGTATTTCAAGTGATCTTGTGTATTCCTCTGTATCGTCTCTTGCTGTACATAAATTGTGTTTTGTTTGTTACTTCTGACTCCGATCCTTTCTCTGGTTTGAACCGACGACCGCTGGGCACCAAACGACCACCCCCTTCTGTCACTACAAGGTAGTTGAATTCCGGCTGAGCTTGCCACGCAGGTCGAGGGCATCTCCTTCGCGACCGGACCAGCTACCCCCACTCACTCTAAGGGTGTCTGGGAGTGTGCGCACCGTTAAGGGCGCATCGTTAATAATACCCTCATATTTATTAACGGGTGACAAGCAGACATTGAGGAAGGAATAAAGAAAAGCCCTATAGAAGACTGGGATTATGAACCGGTAGAACTACTTATAAGGAGGAAAATTAAGGAGGTTAAAGTAGCAAACCGCTGGACTGGAAAGACGAAGCCACGGAGCTGGTGGAATAAGGAAATCAGGGAAGCCATTGAACAACGTCGGGCTGCTTCAAGGGAACACGGAGAGGCAAAGAAAGGACAGGTATCTCAGGAGGAAATCGACCAAAAATGGGAATCATATCGACAAAAGAAACTTCAGGTGCAGGCCCTCGTCCAAAGTAAAATAAAGCAGTCCACCTATCGCTGGATGGCTGACATACACGATGCCTCTAGAGGCGGACCAAGAAAATTCTGGAACCATATAAGCTGGCTAGGTAAAAAGAACCAAAGAAAACAGGACCGGATTCAAGATAACGAGGGAAATGGTTTCAAGAGAGACTACGCAATGAACTACTTTACAACAGTTATAGCCGAGTCATTTAAGAGCGACAATAGGGTAATCTCCGCAAATCAGGAAGCAGCACAAGAGAGAATAATACAAAGCAGCTTAGAACTGACCCATCTAAACTGGAAAAAAGGCGGAAAAATATTCCTAAAAACACATCTACAGGAATACATGGAATTTTGATCTAGCTGATTAATGCACATGGTCCAAGGAGTAAGGAAACGTTATCTAAAAACTTTGGAAACAGTCAACAAATAAGCAAATTCCGGAGAGATGGCGGCATAGTAAACTGAATTTGGTTTATAAAGGGAACGGAGAAAGGATGCACACAAAATCCTAGAGGCCGATCGATTACCATAACATCGTTTATGTACATGTTGGCCTTGCAGGCGAAGAAATTAAAAGTGCAAGAATGGGTAGAAAGTAACAAGGTACTCGAACTTCAGAACGGCTTTATGAATGGTAGGCGCTTAGATAATAGCCTGTTTGTGCTTACCCAATGCATCGACATATCTAGAGTGGAAAATAGACCTTTGTATTTGGCTTCCTGGACATACACGGGGCGTACGACAACGTAAACAGGGAACTCCTGTGGAACATATTCAAAGAAGAACGTATCGGTTATGAGATAACAGAGTTCCTGCAGGAAATATACCGGGATAACAAAGTAGAAATTACATGGGGAAGTACAAGCATTACGGAAGCTGTCAAGGTATGCAAAGGATTAAGACAGGGTTGTCATCTATCACCGCTGCTGTTCATGCTTTATATGATAAACCTGGAACGGAGGATACAAGAAAGTAACCTAGGTTTTAACCTGTCATATAGATTAGATGGAAAGTCGGAGAGCAGCGCCTGACTGGTTTGATGTATGCAGAGAATATTGTGCTGCTAGCTGAGGGTCTGGAAGAATTGCAAACTCCAGTTAAGTATTGCGGAGACGAAGGGGACGCTCTAGGCTTCAGTTTCAGCGCAGTTAAGTCGGGTCTGATGATTTTCAACGGCTCAACTGATCAGCGTCTTAAAATACAAAACCATGAAATGCCCAGAGTAGCAGAATATAAATATCTCGGAGTATGGGTAAAGAAGAATTGGCATACATTGAAAAGCATGACCAATCACTTAAGGCCAAAGGGCGAAGAAATGTCGGGATAATGAAGCATAGGACATTGTGGGGATACAACAGGTATGAGGTTTTGAGGGGCATTTGGAAAGGAATTATGTTGCGTGGGCTTACGTTCGAAAAGGCGGTTTTGTGCCTAAAATCAATGGTACAATCGACATTAGAAATAAATCAGAGAGCCATCGGACGATTATCACTAGGTGCCCACGGCAAAACCACAAATGAGGCGGTACAGGGCCATGGTACAGGGTACAAGATGGGCTGGGAATCTTTCGAAGTACGGGAAGCTCAATTATTATAATGGCATATGCCATTCATAGACGACGAAGATTTGAACGGCTGATTCAGAGAAGACGACGAAGCGAAACGGTGCTCCGCTTTCGTGCTGACCTGACTGGATGTTGGTGTTCTTCGGTGCCAGAGTGCCAGAGCGCCTTCTGTGTAACGTTACGTTACAAATCTGGTGGAGGTGCGGGGTAACGATCCAGTCCTGCATAATCAAACGGTCACTACGGAGCTTACCCCCGTACATCAACGCTTCGGCCGCCGCCTACTTGGAGAGCCCCCAGAATTCGGACCCCTTCCGGCCGCTACCAGGACGACGCACCCTCAGACGGCCGTAGAACCTGCTGCAATGACATCTGAGAGCAGGCTTTCCACCCACATCCTGTGTCATCAGCCGCGAACACACCCCTCTTTTCATGACGACGTGTTCGAGGACGCCGAGGACTGGCTTGAGACCTACGAGCGAGCCGCTCGTTACAACGGGTGGACTGATGAGCGTAAGCTCTACAACATGTACTTCGCTCTTGAAGAGTCTGCACGGACATGGTTTGAAAACCATGAGGCTTCCTTCCCATCCTGGGCAGCCTTCTGTCGTGATTTGAAAGCCACGTTTCCTAGCGCTGACCGCCGAGAGCGAGGAGAAGCTGCGCTACACTCGCGCAGTCAGCGCCAGAACGAGAGCGTGCGTATGTTTTTTGAGGACATGACACCCCTTTTAAGCGTGCAGACCCACAAATGCCAGAAGATAAGCAGCTTCGTCACCTGATGCGGGGCGTCAAACAAGAACTTTTCGCGGGACTGGTGCGCAGTCCACCGTGCACTGTGGCGGAGTTTCTCAGCGAGGCAGCGACCATGGAGACAACGCTGCAACATCGAGCCCGACAGTACAACCGTGACGTGAACATCATTGGGGCCGACGCACCCCTGTGCTTGTCGGCAGCGACATGGACGCATTACGCAATCTCATCCGTTCTGTCGTGCGGGAAGAACTGCAAGCTCTCCGGATGCTTTGCAACACAACACCTTTTCCTCGACTGGCTGAAGGCGTCCGGGATGAGGTGCGTATGGCAGCTGAGCAAGTTGCTGATGTTCCCCAGCAGCGCGTTCCCCACCAGACGTTCGACGCGAGACCCACCTACGCGTCCGTCCTACGTAAGGCTCCCCCGCCGGACCATAGTGTCAACGCCGAAGCTCCAGCAATGGAGCCGCAGGGTCTTCGCGTGGAGCCTCGCTACTCCACTCCACCAATCTACTAGCGACCCCGTAAAAGTCATGTATGGCGGCCCCAGGACCGTCGGCCCCTGTGCTATTATTGCGGTGACGCCACCGGGCGTGCCCGTACCGCCAGGCGTGCCCGTACCGCCGCGTCAACATGAGGGGTTTCGCCTCGGAGGACCTCTACCCTCGGAATGCTGAACGGCCTACTGAGATTGCAAGCGACCTTACAGCGCGACAGTATCCCGTCACGTCCGGTTACCAAGAGCGTCGGTCTACGTCCCCGACGAGCTACCGTTCGACAAGTCCCAACTCTTTCCGACGTCGCTCTCCCAGTCCTAGTTGGGAAAACTAATACCAGCGGCCTCCGGAGACAGGGTCGCTGATTTCTGGAAATGTGAAGATCCTCCGTCATCATTAGGCCGGCCCGACGAGATTTCGCTTGTGTCAGGTAGCGACAGCATCCGGCATACTACCTCCGATTTATGTGTAACGATTGATGGAGTGGATGTCACCGCGTTACTCGAAACTGGTGCCAAATATTCAGTAATGAGCCGTAGGCTCGCCCGAGAATTGAAGAAAGTTTTGACACATTGGTCCGGCCCGAAAATTTGCACGGCGTGAAGCCACTTGATTGAACCTGCAGGCAAGTGCACAGCACGGGTCGGCATTCGTTGTTTGGTGTATTTCAGAGAATTTATCGTGCTTCCTGAGTGTTCGAAAGACTTGATCCTTGGTCTAGACTTCCCGCAGACCAACGGCGCTGTCATTGACCTGAAAGAAGCGCGTGTTTCCTTTTCGACGAAACGAGCCGTGGCGCGAATTGAAAACGAAGATCCGGGTCTGAACACTTTGCGTATAGTCGACGATGGCGTGAGGGTTTTCGCACTTTCTAGTGTGTTGGTTCTTGTAAAGCATCACTTATTCCACGATTACGAGGGCATCGCGGATGGGCACCTTCCGCTACTACTCGAGAAGGAATTAGCCGTTGCTCGAGGACTCGTACAACTCCAGAACAGTTGTGCTACTGTCCTCCTGACAAATCTTGCTAAGAGATGCGGCATCTCGCCAAGGACGCGGCTGTTGCCATCCTTCACGATGTTACTGCCTTGCCTCATTTATGCACCGCCGGAGCGAACCCTAAAGAAGAGGCCGCACCTTGTCATGCTCTGCAAACCGTTAAAATTAGCCCAGACTTGAGGCCCGATCAGAGTAATCTTCTCTCAGCTCTCCTGAGCGATTTCGCAGACTGCTTCGCCACCGGCTCTAAGGTCGGTCGTACTCCTGTCGCCAAGCACCGCATAATCACCGATGAGATCACGTTACCGGTATGCCAGCGCCCGTGCCGGCTTTCTCCTAAGGAACGTGACGCCATTAAAACGCAAGTGGCTGAAATGCTTGCGGACGACGTGATCCAGCCTTCGACGAGTCCACGGGCGTCACCAGTGGTCCTTGTCAAAACGAAAGATGGCACCTTGAGATTCTGTGTTTATTACCGAAAGTTAAATAACGTGACCAAAAAGGACGTCTATCCGCTGCGCAGGATTGATGATGCCCTCGACCGACTACGCGACGCCAGGTACTTCTCCTCATTAGACCTCAAAAGCGGATACTGGCAAATAGAGGTGGATCAGAGAGACCGAGAGAAGACTGCATTTGTAAGTCCGACGGCCAATACGAGTTTAAGGTACTTCTGTTTGGTCTTTACTCTGCACCAGCCACGATCCAACGTATGATGGGCACGGTTTTATCAGTTCTGAAGTGGCAGTTGTGCTGGTGTACTTAGATGATGTTATTTTCTCGCCTACTTTCGAGCAACACTTGGACCGGTTGCGCATCGTGCTTTATGCACTCAAAAGTGCGGAACTAACGATCAAGCCGGATAAATGCCCCTCTGCGTTCAAGGAACTGTGCTTTCTCGGCCATGTTGTCAGTGCACAGGGCGTTCTCCCTGATCCCGAGAAGACTACCGCAGTGTCAACTTTTCCACGCCCTACCGTCAAAAAGGCACTTCGTCGATTTTTAGGTCTTTTTTCATACTACCGACGCTTCGTCCAAGATTGTTCCAAGATAGCTGAACCACTGAGAGCACTAATCAGAGAAGACATACCCTTCCTGTGGGGAGACGATCAAGAACAAGCCTTCCAGGAGCTTAGAAGCCGCCTACACAGACCCCCAATACTCGCCCATCCCGATGAAGACGCCGCAACCGACGTACATACTGATACCAGCAACGTTGGCCTCGGCACGGTACTCATTCAGTGGCAAGGCGGAGTAGAACGGGTTATCGCCTACGCGAGCCGAACGCTCTCACGATCGGAAGCGAACTATTCGACAACGGAGAAGCAGTGCCTTGCGGTAATCTGGGCCATCAGCGAGTTTCGACCATATTTGTATGGACGACCCTTCCGTATTGTCAGCGACCATCATTCCTTGTGCTGGCTGGCAAGCCTTAAAGACCCGTCTGGACGCTTAGCTCGTTGGAGCCTCCGTCTTCAAGAGTATGACGTTGATGCTGCCTATAAGTCGGGACATAAACAACAAGATGCGGATTGCTTGTCACGCGCGCCATTGGACTCCACTGCCGTGGAAAACGCCGACGGTTTTCCCTTTATTGGGGCCATTACCCAATCCTGTATGGCTGACCTTCAACGCAAGGACGCGGAGCTGGCGCCGCTCATCGATTATCTGGAAGTACGCGGTGGTAGAGTACTGCTTGTTTTTCGTCGTGGCTTGCAGTCACACGCTTTACGAAGTGGAGTTCTCTACAAGCGCAATTTTCAAAAATGAAAAGAGACATTTCTACTCGTAGTACCTATGCGCACCTACGGCCTGACATCTTGAGCGCCTGTCACGACGAACCGTCCGCCGGCCACTTGGGAGTGAGTTGTACGCTTGCAAGAATTCGGGAGAAATACTATTAGCCGAAATTATTACCTTCAGTACGATCTTACGTTAAAACCTACCATGACTGTCAACGCCGAAAGACTCCACCCGTGAAACCAGCTGGATTTCTTCAGCCGATCGCTTCACCGAAAAATCCTTTCCAACAAGTGGGGATGGATCTTTTTGGCCCTTTCCCGAAGTCAACTAATGGAAAGCGTTGGATTGTTGTCGCGACAGACTACTTGACCCGATATGCTGAGACCGCGTCGCTCACAAATGGAACTGCCACCGAAGTAGCAGAGTTTTTTGTCCACGACATCGTATTGCGTCATGGCGCTCCGGCTGTTATCATTACCGACCGCGGGGCAGCTTTTACGGCCCGCCTGACTAAGGCTGTACTAAACCTTACTCACACTAGCCATTGACGGGACACGGCATACCACCCGCAAACTAATGGCTTGGTGGAATGGCTAAACAGAACTCTGGTCGACTTGCTGTCTATGTACGTGGATATAGAGCATAAGACCTGGGATCAAATCCTCCCATATGCCACGTTCGCATATAATACGGCACTTCAGGAGACGACGCGGCTCACACCCTTCGAGCTTGTCTACGGCCGCCGAGTGACCACTCCACTGAATACAATGCTGCCCGTATACACCGACGACGAACACGTGCTTCACCTGGACATCGCTACTTTTACTCAGCGCGCGGAAGAAGCGCGGCAGCTGGCAAGACAGCGCATATACCTACAACAGCAACTAGACGCTGACCGTTACAACAACGCAAGTTCACTGATGTTGTACACGTCGTCCGGGTAAAACCCTACCATGATCGCCCCGCTGACTAATCTTGAGACTGATGGCGCCCCGTTTTGTGTTGTGGTATCTCATACTAACCTAGCATATTATCTGTCAGCTCATCGCATCAAGCAGCATTTGCAGCATTGCGGCGATGCTGCCAAGAAGGGGGGCAATGACACATGCCATTCATAGACGACGAATATTTGAACGGGCGATTCGGAGAAGACTACGAAGCGAAACGGTGCTCCGCTTTCGTGCTGACCTGACTGGTTGTTGGTGTTTTTCGGTGCCAGAATTCCAGGGCGCCTTCTTTGTAATGTTACGTTACAATATGAGGAACGCCTGAGAAAATTGGACAGCAACAGATGGGCAGCAAAAGTATTTAAATACCTATACCTAAAAAGCGTTGACTCACAGTGGAAGTAAAGAACTGGGAAACTAACCTGTAAGTATTCTGATCACAAGAACGAAGAAATAAAGAAACAGGTGAAAAACACAGAAGGTAAAATTGGATACATTCGATTGAAAAGAAACAGAGTGTGGGAATATACCGAAAGTGGAAAAGGCAGATCAGGAAGGAAGCTTTCTTTGATAATTCAAGAGACAGTGCCCTACGTTTTGAAGCTAGATCAGGATGCCTTGGAACGCGCAGCTACAAAACGAAATTTAACAATGAAGATGATGCATGTGCTGTATGTTGTAACTTCAGTGAAACAATTGACCATATTATACTCGAATGTAATGGCATCCATCCGGAAATCGATGCAGGCGCAGTCACTCTTCCTGAAGCTCTGGGGTTCAGAGATACCATTGGCCGGATGAATAAACCGGAGGTAGAAGCTAGCAAAACACAACTGGAAGATTGGTGGCTTACAAGCAGAAAAGTGACATAATGTTAGCAATGTAGAAACAAAAATTCTATAAACAGAATGATGGTATAGTTAACAAATCTAAAACAACAATTAAGATATAGGGAGAGAAATGAGCATGATAGCTACTGCTACCACCCCGTTTCAAAGCGGACGCTCCTATATTTCATCCACCATCCATCCTTCCTCCTTCTTCGTGAGGAGGACGTTCCCCCAGCGGAACAGGCATGCAGTGGGAAGAACGCAACAGGCAAACAGGAGCAAGGCGGGGCGGTGGTGTCGGATGTCTTTGGATGGAGCCCTACCAATGGACTCGAGAGCGGCAGGCATGTGAAGAGCACATGTGGATGGCGGGCAAGGTGGCGGACAAGCTGGTGGCTATGGCTAGAATGTACTGGTGGACGGGGGCAGGCGTTGAGAAGAATATGTCAATGAGCACTTGCCTCGGTGCGGACATGCAGGCTATCCGCATAACGTATAACGAAGGTTTGCTACCACACCATGGGCAGGTGTCCCGATATTGTGAAGGGTAAATTTTGCTTAGGCTATGCAGGTTAGGGAATGTTCCTGTCTGCAGTCTTCGCCAGTACACTGCCTCTTGTTGTTTTAGATCCCGATGAGGCGGCGGATAGCGGATCCGAACCCCCTTATAGTAGTTCAGAATGTCTGAGTACGTAGGGCCGACTCGCTCGGGTATATCGTCCGATTGGGAGGAAGCTCGGCTCGTGTACCCTCGAGCTGCCTCATCGGCGCGTTCGTTCCCCGCTATGTCGGTGTGTACTGGCACCCGGTAGATGTGTATGACTTTTGATGGGGTCGCCCTCTGGAGGAGCCTGAGCGCGGCGCGACCTATGCGGCCGTTCATGTAGTTACGGGAATGGGGAACTGCTGTTGGAGATGGTGGAGAGGGACAACCTGGCTCTCGTCAATCTGACAGGCAAATGCCAAGACATGGGCACGTGGTCGGTACGTGATAGGTCATCATGTATCGACTATTGCCGGATGGCTGAAGGATTGTATGGAGCCTTACATCATATGGTCGTAGACGAAGAGGGGGATGAGAATCTGGCATTCCTGTCACCCCCGGCATCAGGGAACAGCTCTGCCGGCATGGCTAAGTAAGCGTGAGCTGGACAGGATGGCATCCTGGCTGGAGAAGACAGTGGGCGCGATGGGAACGTACGAGCAGATGGTGGCAGAGCTGAGCGATGCTCTGACACAGCTACCTGCTCGGAAAAGGGACCAGCACCGAGCAAGGGCGTGGTGGACAGCTGAAATAGCGGCTGCTATTAAGCGCCGTCAGGAGGCCAGCCGGCTGCACAGACACCTCAGCAAACAGGCGGATAAAGAGGCCACGGGAAAGGCATAGGAGGAGTTCCTAGCACTTGGGAGGCGGCTGCCCTAGTGCAGGAGTGCATGCGGACGAGTAATCGTTTCTTGAACGACCTTCGACGCTCGCAGAGGCAGGCTACTCAGCGTTTCTGGCGCCATATCTAGGCCGGGAACAGATCGGCTCCGCAGAACCGTCTCCACGCATCGGCGGACGAGGATTTGCTTCAGGGACCGTAGTGCTCGTCCTTTTACGTCTGCTGCTTTTTCTTTTTTGACTCCGCTGCGCGACAAGGCAGCGGCGACCCGCTACAAAGGGCATAACCACCATCACCATCACATTGTTAACTATACAAAGTAATACAATAAAAAACAGTATGCTGCACATGCAACAATCGTACTTGGGTGTTGATAATGTACTGTTCAACGTTTCTACAACAAAATTTTACAATAGTTGTCACTGTTTGCGATTCGCCGTAGGTGGCGTCACTTTAGGGAGAGAGCGGTAGTAGCCCGCTGACCACAAAAGTCTGTTTCCAACTGTCTGAGCTGAAACACACTTCACTCACAGTATGTCTAGTTCACTATAGCACCCGAGCACAGGCACACTCCCTCGTGGAAGTACTTGTTCGCACGCACGCATTGCGCACATGGGCCGAGTCCCGTAGCGTGATGTCCTCAGGTAGTCTCCCTCAGTGTTGCAGGACACACACACACACACACACACACACACGCGTGCACTTCGTGCCTAATAGTACAGTCATCTCTTCGGGGAGGCAGTTACGTTGGCCGCTTCTT
This sequence comes from Amblyomma maculatum, assembly GCA_023969395.1. Classification (NCBI taxonomy): domain Eukaryota; kingdom Metazoa; phylum Arthropoda; class Arachnida; order Ixodida; family Ixodidae; genus Amblyomma; species Amblyomma maculatum. The sequence continues at coordinate 40,579 of JAJIZL010032963.1, read as the reverse complement.
CCCACGAAACACATAATGTCTAATAAACTTCTTTAAACTGCTCTGGGAGGCTACAAACATCTTGTTCTAGAACAAAACGTCTCACAGACGTCGATGGAAGGAAGTTTCCTGAAAAACTTCTTAAGCACGTCTATACTAAGACGCCTTTTCAAACACGTCTCAGATATGTTTTTTTGGAGTTGTCAATTAGATATTTTTACAAAGACCTCTCAGCAATGTTTATTCAGAAACGTTTCACAAATACTATTGTAGAAAGGGTTTACTAACTTCTAAAAGCCCACAAAAAATACTCCATATTTCACCTGTTCAGAATGATGAATCCCTATTCAAAGAATGTTCACGAATCACAGCGATCATTTTATACGCATGGTTTATTGCCAGCCACGGAGTTAAAAAATAATTACGGCACATAAATTGTTAGACAGCTTTGCATTATTCCAATGTCTCAACTTGATTATTTGATAATCAGGAACAGAAAGTAAGAGACCGCTTTAAAATAATCTCGAACTTTGAAACTGCGGTTCATTCTAGCGGGAACCAAAGCCCCGTCATCTACGGTCCAGCTAACCTACCGCTCGTAAGGCTGCCCTGGGTTGCACACCGGTCCTGAAAGACGAGGGGAGGCGCGCGAATGGCAACACTTTTTTCATGCTACGAGTGCCTCTTCATTCCAGCTTGCCTGGCCAACACCAGAAAACCACCGTATTGCCGCTCGTAAGGCAGCACTGGGGTAGCATACGGGTCCTGAAAGACGACGGGAGGCGGCACGCGAATGACATGCTTCTACTCCGGCCTGCCTGGGAGCACGAGAAAATCACCGCACTGCCGGAAAATGCATAGCAAATAATGCATGTATACCAGTTGTTTGTTGCCTGGGCAAGGGAACAGTCAGCAGGAGAGCCGATCGTATGCTCAAACATCGTTTCGCATGCTGAAGCCTGCTGCATGGTGGCGCTTTGCTCGATGCCGATGCAATATACAATTTGTCTACATTGCTTCACTGATGCAAGCTTTTTTTTTCTTGTTTCTTTACAAATCATAAATCTTAAATTAAAAAAAATAATATAAAACTAAACCCATAATTGTTTTTGTAATAATTGGGTTTTGTAGACAGTTATTGCTTTATTAGCATTTTGGCGTTGCAGTCGCTAGCGACTGCTTGCTACCCGCGCGCACCGATCGTTCAACTCATTTTTTCTCGTCTTTCGACATGCTCAACGGTTGCTCAACGTCCTCTCGATGGTGTGTGTTCGGTGTGCTGTCTTTGCTTCCCGCGCTTGGACATTTACGCTGATTTTGCAGCTTTCCCGCGCTGTATTTTACACCCACTGCTACGCTGTGATATGGAGCTCATATTTCTCAACAGTGAGTAACTTTCCACTTCTCTTGTATGGTAAAAGCAGCACGCCGAAGCTGAGCCGCAGATGCGTCTGTCTAGCGAGCTAGAAACACGGGTATAGAAAGACAAACACATTGCGTGCTCGTCTTTCTATCTGTCCATGTTTCTAGCGCTGTTTTAACGTACTGTCCAACCAACCCGCCCAACAAGCAACTTAGCTGTGCTGTATTGGCTTTGTTAACTTCACTGATGCGTGCTAAGTATGTGGGGTAGCAAATGTAGAATGAAGTAATATATCTCGAGGAGTTATTTTGTTGCTAATGATCGTGTTGAAGATGTGGAATTATATGAGTCTGATCGAAAAAATTCCGGCACTTCACTGGCATCAGATGTAGAATATTCGTGTTTTCTTCCAATAAATAGTTTGTAGTTGTGCGCATATGGTGTCCTATTCGTTTTTGTTGTTATCTTTGCACCGTAGCGTTTTCAAATCAGTACCATCAGCTTACTTTAAGGTTTTCTGAGTATGTACAGGGTGAATAAAGCTTTCTTCTCTTAAAACACACTAGAAAAGACTTGTTCTTTAAGTTCACGGTAGGTCCGTGCCCGAAGCATAAGGCCACTGCCCCGATCTCGTTTTGTGGTGCGAGCTATGAGGGATATTTTTTTTTCATGCATGGCCCACTAGGTGAATGATTTCAATGGCGTTCAAGGTAGGTCCGGGAATTTTGAATAGATGCTAGTGGTATCACCTTATTTTGGTGTTTCCTTCTTCCGTGCATATTTTTCTTTTTTAACAACCCCACACAACCCAGGCACGTAGCTCAACTGCCTTTGGCTCGTTTGATTATTTTGAGCTTTTGGTGTCTTTGCAGGTTGCTGGAATCTTGTCTGTCTTCAAGACCCCTGGAAAAGGCAGAACTTAGAGTTTACGATAAGCCATTGAATTTAGCTCATCAGCCAATGCCTTCAGTGCGCATCATGATTTTATATATCTATGCAAGGTATAAAAAATATTTTATGCACAACCTTCTGGGTGGATGGTTCCAGTGAGTTTACACCAGTGCATTTGCATACATACCTGTACCTTAACTGTTTTTTGCCAGTGCAGGTTGTTTGGAATTTACTTTTGCAGAAGAAGTTTCAAAACGGCATCTCAAATCCATATTGTCAACAAGATTATTTGCTGATTGCTTTTACTTTTGTAGATAGAGTGCAATAAAACTTCGGACCGGAGAAGCATCTGTTCTTCATACGTTCAGCATTGTCATTCACTATTGAGTGTAGCGATTTATAGTTTGTGCTCATTGTCCTCAATTCTGCATGTGAGATCACACAATGCTCTGCTTTGAGAACATTTTTTTCTAAATTTTAAATTTTACAGTTAACTGGGGAGATTGTGAATTGTTGAAGGCTTGCATTTTCTACAGCCCTATAAGGTACAGCTAGAAATGGCACATAATCAATGGGGTGGTAAAGGAGCAAAATTTAAAATTCTATAAAAAAATTTAAAATTTTAATTCTCTTCAGCCCAACTGATTTTGTGCCATCTCTAGCTGTGTCTTATTGTGTTGTACAAAGTGCAAGCCTTCATCAATTCGCCTTCTCCCCAGTTAAAGGTGTAATTTCATTAAATTTAGAAAAAAATGCTCTCAAAGCAGAGCACTGTGACCTCACATGCAGAATTGAGGACAATGAGCAGAAACTGCAAATCGTCACACAGCTAAAACAAGAATAAAAATGTTCCAGCCAAGAGGGTTTAAAGATGTCTACTAGCACAGCTGTAGCAGAGCTACAGCTAGAAGCAATGTCTAGAACAAGTATAAAACTTTTCTAGGCGAGAAGGTTTCAAGACTTCTACTAGCGTAGCGTTAGCAGAGCTAAATCGGAGCTACAGGAAGGCTTGTAGCTCTTGGGTCTTCAGAACATCTGAAATGAGACTTCTTTTAGAAGTGCCCATGTCTTGGCCTAGACATATTCTAAATGTCAATTAGCTCTTTTTGTGTTTCGTGGGTTTTCTCGTCTAGTCGGAGCATGGTTGTCTGGGACTGTGTCTGATGCATTAAAGAACTCCTCGTCCGGGACCGTGTCCGAGGCGTCGAAGAATTATTCGTCGTTGCTAATACCGGATGGCTGCTCGTCCTCAGTAGCCTCTAGGCATGGCTCCGTGGCGTCTTCTGCCCGACGGGGGTGTATTCTTCTGAACCGACTTCTGGGTTACAATCACGATCAACATAGGTCTTAATCCTATTAATGTTGACAATGTCTCGACGTCCTCGACGACTTTCCATTTTCCAGTCATTTTCCGCGGTTTGTCTAACGAGGCAGAAGGGGACGTGGTAAGGATGCAAACATTTTTATGTGTGGCCATGTTTGGATGTAAACAAGATCACCACAGGATTGGTGGCAGTGTGCAGCGTGTTTGATCGTACCGCAGCTTATTCGCCTCCTGTGCCCTCCATTCTCACTATCGTATCATTTCTCTAGCGTCCTTCCACCGGCGCATTGTTTCCTCACTTGTCAGGCCCATGGCGCCCCCCGGGGCTGCTCGTACGGCTACATCGGTCTGCAGTGTTGGCTCGTGTCCATACAGCAAAAAGAATGGAGAGCATCAAGTCGTCTCATGCACGGATAAGTTGTATGCGAACGCCACGAAGGGAAGAAATTGATCTAAGTCGCGGTGATCGGACCAGCTGTATTGGCTGATCATTTCAGCGAGTGTCCAGTTAAAACGTTCGCAAAGGCCATTTGTCTGAAGGTAATACGCCGTCATGTTCATGCGGTTCGTCTGAGTGAGATGGAACAGCTCTTCGATCATGTCAGCCATAAAATGTTGCCCTCGGTCAGTGATCACCTGTTCAGCCACCCCATGTCGTAGAATCACTGCTTCCAATAATGCTTTCGCGGCGTTTGCAACTGTCGCTTTGGAGACGGCGACGGTTTCCGCAAACTAAGTGTGATGATCAATCAGCACAAGCACACGTCGATTTGCGCTTGAAGACTGCGTCAGGCGAAAATCCTAACTGGTCCAACTGGTTTAAGGAACAAATTTCCAGTTCATTCCAGTTGGTTCCCAGTTGGATAACAGTGGATCCCCAACTGAAATTCAACTGGGATCAAGTGGGAATTCGTTCCTTAAACCAGATAGACCAGTTAGGATTTTCACCCTAGGAAATCCATTCCGAGCCGCTGAAAAGGCCGCCGAGTGGGCGGGACGGGTTGCAACAGGCCAGATGGTTTAGCAGGCGGGGTCTTGCGAGTTTGGCAGTCTGGACTGGAGGTGACGTACTTGGTTATGTCGGCAAACATTTTTGGGCTAAACTATCACTGACTGATCTCATTAAGAGTTATCTTCTTTCCTAGGTGCCCTGCTGTTATGTCGTCGTGAGAGGACACCAGAATGTCTCGGCGCAGCGGTTTAGAAACTGCTAAGGCTAGTCTGTCTTCTTTGAAGCCTTTTGCGGTTCTTAACAGAACTCCCTTCTGCAAGCTGAAGGCTTGCGCAAGTACGGCGGGTTCTTCTCTGCACTGGTTCACTCTGGTTCCTCCGGTGCTCAATGATGGGTCCTAAGGGGTGGCCTTCCTTCTGGAGTTCAGTGATTCTTTCCCTTTAGTCATCCACAAGAAAGAGCGGCATATCTTCGCATAAGGGGTGGGTACCTTCTGTGTCATATGGGAGACGAGCTAGCGCGTCTGCGTTTGAGTTTTAGATACCTGGGCAATGTCTGAGGCTGATGTTGAATTCCTGAAGGAATAAGCTCTATCGTGTGAAACGTCCGCGCTTGTATTCTTGGTGGTCATGAGCCACGTCAGGCTGGCTTGATTAGCGATGACGGTAAATGGTATCCCAAATAGATACGGGCGAAATTTCCTCACCGCAAATATTACCGCGAGACATTCCTGTTCGGTAACGCTGTAATTTCTTTCGTTCTTATTCCGATGTCGGCTGGCGTAACTGACCACTTATTCTTCCGTGCCGTCCTCTTGCACAAGTACTGTACTGATCCCATACCAGCAGGCATCCATATGGACTTCAACAGGTTAATCGGGGTTCTGAGTGTGCTTCTGAGGGTGTTTTGAGCTTTTCTGAGTGCGCTTTCACATACCATGCCGGGAATTGCGCAGGAGTGGCAGAGGTAGCCGTAAAGGCCAAGCATGACATAGGAAAGTCATGGCTGTGTCCAACATGCACAGCCTCGAAGTTAAGAGGTAGCCAGAACACTGGAAAGGCTAAACATGACAATGATGTTGACATTGTGGCGAGGCTAGTCAATATGAACAAGAAAATTGGAGCCCTTCTCCACCTCCTGAGCAAAATCGAGAAAAATTGAAAAGAATGTCAAGTTCTTATCGGACAAATATGATAGCGTCGTAGAGCTCGTCACAGCCCAACAAACAGAGATAACTGAACTGAGGGAAAGGGTAGACAAATTCGAGTCGGATGCATCTCTTCAAGAAATTAAAGAACTGAAAAGAGAGATAAACGACCTGGATCAGTATAGCCGTAGACAGAACCTGGAAATTCATGGCATGGAACATGCCGAAGATGAAAATTTGCCTGCAAAACTAAACGCTATCGCACGGAAACTGGAAATCCCTGAGGCAACACCGAGAGACGTAGAGGCAATTCACAGACTCCCTTGCAAACCTGACAAAGTCCCTCCAGTGCGGGTTTCTTCAAGTACGCTGAAAAACCAATGGGATGATAAACGATCACTCTTGAGGACAAAAGTGCCAGGCATCAGACTGTTCGATAACGTGAGCCCGCAAAATAAGAAGCTCTTTTGGCTAGTCAAAACAAGGGCGACCGAGAAGTCGTACGAATTTACTTGGCAGAGGAATGGAAGAATCTATGTTAGGAAAAGGGCAGGTGAGCTCGCCATCCTGATAAAGACTGAAGATGATCTCAGCAAGATCAGTTGAAAGACGCAAATTCCGTGTTAATGCCTTTGACCCATGTCCCAGCCTTCCCTCAATATGGCTACTATGACGGACAGGCTTTCGCTGATGCTCTAATCCATCTACACCCACTGCGTAGATTCCTTTCAGTTTTTCACCTGAACACGAAAAGCTTGCGTAGTAAACAACTAGAAGTAATTAGCTATTTAACATCCCTGGAACATGAATTTAGCGTTTTGTGCTTTACAGAAAAATGGTTTACTGACAAACATGATGCTGTCCAATTTGATGGTTACAGATGTGAAGCCGTCTGTCGTGACCGGCAAAGGGGTGGTGGTGTAGCACTATACATTAGTAATACATTCAGTTATACTGCCTTGGAAGAATACTCTGTGGTTACCATTGACTACGAAGTGCTTGCAATCACTTCCAAAGGTTTTATTATAACAGTGTTATACCGCCCACCTTCCGGATCCCTTCCCGTGTTCTCCAACTTCTTTGAACATTTCATGAAATATCTCATATCGAAAGGTCTTCCCGTCATTATTGTGGGAGACTAACATTATTGTACTGTGCAAAGACTCATCATCAGTTGCACTTCTTGACTCGGCGCATTCAGCTGGTCTGAAAAATGTTATTGATGCACCCACTCGTGTGACCGCCACAAGTGAAACGCTCATTGGTCTGTATTTTACTAGCTGTTTAAAGGATGTCTGTGCAGGTGTCCTAGCAACTGGTATTAGTGACCACATGCCTTTTTTCTGTTTCCACCCTATTGAAAACCAGACTCCTCGAACTCTGCTTCATCGACGACGCATTAGCGAAAATGCAATGATTCTTTTCAGTAGCATGCTATCAAATACAGATTGGAGTAAAATCTTAAGCATTCAAAATGCCAATGATGCATACAATGCTTTTGTTGACAAAGTAAATATATTATATGAAGCAGCATTTCCTATTGAGAAAGTCGTTAAATGTCGCAAAGCAAGAAAGCCACGGACTACAAGGGAACTTTTGGAAAGAATAAATAATCGAGACAGGTTATTTAATTTATCGGACTAAAGATGTAAGTATACTTCTGCAATATAAGAAGATTAGAAACAAGCTTAACACTGACCTGAAGAAAGCTCGTACAGAGTATTATGTTAACAAGTTTACGACGGTTTACGGCTGCCCGAAAAAGCTTGGCCTCTAATGAAATCCCTTCTTTCGCAAAATGCGCATACTGCCCCATAAGAACTCATAATTGATAGCATTGCTTATTCAGGCTCCATATTGGCTGAAAATTTCATTACTCATTTTCTAACGTCGGGCATTACGCATATTTGCGATAGCGCCCACTCTGAATTGTATTTAGATGATCGGTTGGCAGATTCAATATTTTTATCTCCAACTGCGCCGTATGAAGTTGAATTCGTTCTGAAATGTCTCAAGGACAGCTGTGCTAGCGGTTACGATGAAATAGCAGTTCGTCCAGTGAAAGCGGTGGCTAACCTGTTCTTTAACACATATGTAACTGTATCTTGCGTGACGGTTGTTTGTTTCCTGAAAAAATGAAAATTGCCCGCGTCTGCGCGGTACACAAGGTTGGCGACAAGAACGTTTTCGGGAACTACCGTCCTATTTCCGTACTTCCGGTGTTTTCAAAGATAGCGGAGCACGTAATCAACAGTAAATTGGGAAGCTTCTTATACAGCAAGGGCGTCATAAAAACGGAGCAGTACGGGTTCCGGGAAAGTAAATCAGTAGAGTCTGCTTTGTTAAACATAAAAGAAAAAATCATCTCGAACACTGAAAATAAACTTTACACAGTAGGCATATTCTTAGATTTCAAGAAGGCTTTCGACTCCTTAAAGCATCACATCCTTTTCCGTAAACTCGAAAGGTACGGGGTTCATGGAACTTCGCTTCGTTTAATGAAGAGTTATTTGCAGAATCGACTTCAGTACGTTGGGTTTGGTAAAGTTAAATCAAGTTTGCAAGTTATAAAATATGATGTGCCACAGGGTTCGATTCTAGGACCATTACTGTTCATTCTCTATATAAACGATATTGTAATGATACCGCAGACACCTAATATTATCTTGTACGCAGATGACATAAATGTATTTTTCAGTGGTCCCAATCTTGTGGAAGTAATGGATACGCCATATGAGTGGCTTTGTATTCTGTCGACATGGTTATCCTCAAACTAGCGCTTAATGTAGAAAAAAACAGTTATATAATATTCCGAGCAAGGATTAAGTTAATTAACAATAATATAAAGTTAACATTTCAGGGCTACCAAATTAATAGAGTGGATGTACATAAGTTCTTAGGCGTGTACTTCCATGAATATCTGAGCTGGACACATCACGTATCAAAACTGCGGATAAACGTTTCAAAAACGTTTGGCCTCCTCAACAGGTTAAGGTTTATTTTGCCAGCTTGGTTTAAACAGAAATTCCATTACGCAATGATCTTCTCCCGCGTATACTACTGCATACTAGTTTGGGGCAGCACTAGTAAGGGTAACTTAGAAAAACTGCACGGCCTGCAAAAGAAGTGTATTAGATTTATAGCAAATAAATCGCGATATGAACATGCATTCCCTTTGTTTTTAAAATATAAAGTATTACTCATTACTTATGTGTTCCAGCAGAGTCTGGCAAACTACCTGTATTTAAAAATAAAAGTTAAAATTTCGTTACGAGATACAGACGTCCAGACTGTGGTCATATGTTAAGAGATGAAAAATACGTGAAACAACACGGTTGAACAACGTACGGTGAGGAGTCAATAGATTATCAGCTACCGTTATTACTAAACACGTTTCCAGAACTGCATTCCATCGCAAACGATTCTAAAACACGCTATTCTTTTAAAAAACAAGTGAAAGGAGCACTACTGCTAAGGGTTGCAGATTAGTATCAAATGTCGCGATAATGTTTTCATTTTATCGAGACCTCAAAAGAAAAACTTGAAATAAGAAACAAAAAAGGCAACCAATACGTGCTGGCTCATATTGAATGTTAACTCAGAACCAGGACTGGCCTTCAATCGTGGTTGTTGGCGAGTTATACCTTGATAACGCTTTCAACCTGATGTTACTTGAGACGTCAACAAAGAATGTGTGAAACTGTTTTGTGCTGTTAGCTTTTTCTTGCCGATACTCTGTTTTTGCTTTTATTACTTATGCATATTTCTTTCTTTTGTTTTGATTGTGTTGTTGGTTTTTCTTGTCGATGCTCTGTTTTTGCTTTTATTACTTATGTTTATTTCTTTTTTGTTTGGAATTGAAAAAGACTGCGCTTGAATGTGATGTGATCTGTCTAATGTACAAGGTCTTCTTCAGCAAATACTGGCACTGTTCGCCGCACAGCGTGCGTGAAGGTCACGAGGCCCCGTCAGGCGCCATATGGACGCTTTTTGCCTCGGGAACCTCAGCAGATGTAAAACCGAAAATTCTCAAGTATTCGTACCTCAATTCTGCTGAAATAAATTTCAATTCATTTCATTTCAAGAGTCGCAGTACTAGGGAATTGGTGTGGCGCTGCTTGAGCTCTTCGAAGGTGTTTTGGCATTCGGCACTCCAGCTCAAGACTTTGCCTGTCTCGGTGAGCTCGGTTAATGGCCGTGAGATGCGAGCGAAATCTCTTACAAATTGTAAATGTCTGTAGCTATAGTTGCAGAAGCCCGGGAAGCTGTGGACCTGCTCACGTTCTTGGGTGCCATCGCTTGCTCGATCGCTCGAATACTGCTAGGGTCAGGTCTTGCCGACCGTACATCGATTATGTGGCCCAGGTACTTAATTCTGTCAGTTGCGATGTGGCACTTTGGCTGCAGGCAAAGGCCGGCTAAGTCCTGTGTGTTCAAAACATTTCTGAGGTACCTTAGGTGGTCGCCAGCGGTCTTGGAGAAAACAATGATGTCATCAAGATATGCAAGCATACCCTCCAGAGCTGGCTTGCTAGCACTTTGTTTATCATCAGCTGGAATGTGTCAGGGGCGTCGCAGAGGCCAAAGGGTACAATATTGAACTCATATATTCCATACTCTGTAGAAAAGGCAGTTTTTTCTGTCTGCCTCCTGTATGGGGATTAGCCAGTACCTAGACACCATTGTCGCTGGGACTCCGTCGACCCGGCCTTCACTTGGTAGCGCGCAGAGACTCCGGGTTGATGAAGGATTGAATCTTCTAAGTTAGTAAAATATATACAGGCAGGTTTAATGGCATTTGAGAAAACTTATTTACATGAAAAAAAAGGTACATCAGCAAAATGGCAAGCGTTAAGAGTTCATAGCGAGAAGCGTCTGGATGAGCCGTTTACCCAGGGCTCAGAGCGTCATTTCGTGCTCTGCAACGTCCTTAAATTCCCCTATGTCCAGCCCCTCTCTGAAGATGCTGACCAATCAGTTCCAGGGCACAACCCTCAGATGTCGGCAACCAATCGAACACATCACTGCACTGATGGTCAGATCTACTGACTGGTCCAGTATTCTTTCGTCGGGCGTGGTCACTTGTCGGGTAGAGCTTGGGAACGGCGAGGAGGTAAATTTCGATTCTTCTGCAAAGATCCGATATGGTGGTTCCGGCAAGTGGACCTCCTTCTCAGAAACCCAAGTGTAAGTGCGCGCCACGAATACTGCTCCCAGCATTGTCCCTTTCCGGCAATTGCAACTCTTTCCTGCATTCCCGGGAAATCCTCTAATGGCCGTAATCATCATGCTCCTTTCTTCTCCTGTACGTCAGCGAACGTGTCACTCCGATCGTCTCCTTTGGACAATAGGCATTCCTCACTTGACAATAGCGCCTCTCGACTGGGAGAGTGAACAGTTGAACAGAAGCACTTCCGGCTATTTCTCACAGGGCGACGTTTCTTTGTATTCCCTTGACAGGGCCAACTTGGCAGTTGCAGGGTCACGACAAAGCAAAGTATGCTCATACAAAAAGATTCATGGAAACAGGCTCACTTAGAGCCCTTGCACCAACAGCACATATCAATACCATGCTCACAGGCGAACAATAGTCCGCGCAAGCGCAGACCATGCACGATCTCAACAGCCTCCTCCCCCGCCAGAAGAGTCACGGAGGGCAGCAGTCGCAGCTGCTGCATGAAGAGACGACTTAATGGCCTGCACATGAACGCTTGAGGCTCGCTGTCGCTTGTCGCGTTGTCTTGATTGTCGTAGGCCAAATTGCTTGAGCTGTCTCTGAAACTCAACCACATGTCTAATCAAGCACTCGGCTCCCGTCTGAAGAGACCAGGTTAAAAGAAAACTGTCATCGTTGTCCGAGCAAAGCCCACACTAAAGACGCTCAGGACCCACGTATGCCTAGAAAAACAAATGTGCTGCTTTATATAGTCACATATATACAAGCGCAGGAAAAAAAAAAGAATCTGAGTATCAATTTGGATACATGGTGAGGAGCACCTCGGACCGCTTAGAAACAGCGGCTAAGCGCGTCCGCATTCCCATTTAACTTCCCCTTTTTGTATCTTATTTCAAAATTGTACTGCTGTAAAATCAAGCTCCACCTCAGAAGGCGACTGTTCTTCGATGTCGTAGTGTGCAGCCAAGCCAGGGGACAATGGTCCGTCTCTATGGTGAATTTGGCCCCTCCAAGATAGCACTGAAATTTTTGAATGGCCCATACAATGCAAGCGCACTCTTTACGCCTACCGGGAATTTTAACTGCGTAGTTAGTGTTAGAAAGCTTTGCAACGACTTCAGCAGGTCCTTCCCACTGTACTTCGAGCTTATTCTGCCTTGAACTTCTTAGCAACATCACCTGGTCCCCGACACAAAACGTCCTTTGACGGGCTGGCTTATCACCGTACACTTTGGAACGAGCCTGAACTGACTTCATGCTGGCCTCAACGAGTTCCTTAGTGTTATGTAACCGATTCAGGAGGTTCAGAATGAATTCTACTACTGTTGGGTCTTCTCCGCCCCCCTCCCAGGCTTCGCGCACCATTCGCAAAGGTGAACGCAGTGACCTTCCGTACACCAACTAGGCTGGGCTAAATCCAGTGGATTCGTGCTGCACTGACCGCAAAGCGAAAAGTGCTGCAGGCAGGCAGGTATCCAATTCGCGCTTGTTTTCATAGCACAGTCCCCTCAAGACGCGTTTGAGAACAGAATGCCATCTTTCTACGCTGTTGCTCTGCGGATGGTGGATCGAGCTATGCACTACCTTAATGCCGCGTCGCTCGAGAAATGAGGTGGTGAGGACACTTGTGAAAACGCTACCCTGATCACTTTGGACCTCGGAAGGGAATCCAACTCGTGCAAACACTGACAGCAGCGAATCCACTACACTCTCGGACGTCACCTCGCGCAGCGGAACAGCCTCTGGAAACTTTGTGGCTGGGCATAACATAGTGAGGATATAACGGTACCCTGACTCTGTCAAAGGAAGTGGCCCAACTACATCTATTACTAACCGGTGAAACGGCTCGGTAATGACTGGTAATAACACCATCGGAGCTTTCCAATTATCTTGCGCCTTTCCAACCCGCTGGCACGTGTCGCATGACCGTACAAAATTCTCCGTGTCCTTAAAACATCTAGGCCAATAGTATTCTTGCAACAGCCTCTGCTTTGTTTTCCTTATTCCAAGGTGACATGACCACGAGCTGCCATGGGAAAGTCGCAGTAAGTCTTCGCGGTACTTTTGGGAACGATTAATTGGTCCCGCTCTACTCCGCGCTTATCCTTGAATAAGCGATACAGCACTCCCTTTCCCATCTCGAAAGAAATATTCTTTGCGGTCTTAGTGGCGCGGTGGCGCTCCCTTATCTCCTGTATCTTGGGTTCATTGGCTTGCTCCATAGCTAAGTCATCTCGGGTTCTACTTAGAAGTCGCGTGAGATTACTAGACACTGGCGGCAAGAGGTTACTCTCAAGAACGTCCTCATTCCCCGTCTCATCAAGCTCACTTTCAAGTTACCTTATCTGAGATGCCTCGCTCTCAAAGTTTTCTGACCCGCTATCTTCCGCATCGACCACTGTTTTAACTGCCGTTTCCTCCGCTGTGGAATTTTCTGGAATGAGCAGTGTAGCTAGATCTCGCTCCTTTGAACGTGTTAAGGCTTGCACAACTCTGTCTCCGAAAAGGATGCCCCTCTTTCGCAGCAGCATGTCCGATTTGTTGGAAAACAAATACGGATAGCACTTAGGAAGCTTTCCTGAAACGGCAGCCTCGGTTGTTAACTCGCCGAAAGGGCCCTCGAGGACCACGTTCGCGATTGACAAGCACACACTCTGTTCCTCCACTACCTGGCGGATCCATGCGCACTGTACTGTATAATCGGAAGGCGACACATACGGCGGATGGACAACATCAATCGTTGCGGCCGAATCGCGCAATACCTTGCAAGGCTTCCCGTTGACTACTGGATCATGCATGTTGGGTTCCAAAAGCTTCATGTTTTCATCACAGTCACTTACATACGAGAAAGCAATCTTTTCTTTCCGCCAGTTGACGGCAATGTGACCCTGCTCATTACACCTAGAGCATGTGAGCGGCTTCCTAGCCTCAAGCTTGTTCTTTGTGTTCTGCGCGCTGGTCACTTCCCTACTTTTTTCACTGCCGTCCTTTCTAGGGAGTTTGCCTGAAGAAGCCTTCCTTTCTTTGTTTGCAACTCTAGCAAAGTGCCTTTCCTGACGGTTATTCACACTCAACTTTTGGATTGCGGGGCCTATCCACTGCTGGGTTGCTGAATTGTAGGCGCGAAGCGTACTCCTCAATGAGTTCGGCAGCTTCAGTTGCCGGCTTAATGTCGCCTCGGTCCTGTAACCATTTTCTTTCTTTTTTCTGGGAGGCAGTTATAAAACTGCTCCAAAAGAATTCGCTCGACTACAGCGTTCCTATCAATGTAGGAATCAGCGCTCTATAGCCACTCGCCCAAATTGACTCTTAAATTGTACAGGAATTCAGGGTAACTCTCGTCCCTGGACTTAGTATCGTTCCGAAAACGTTGTCTGAACGCTTCGGCGCTAAGCCTATACTTTCTCAGAGGGCAAGCCTTGACCTTCTCGTAGTTGTCCGCGTCTTCCTTGCTTAGCCGCGCGACAACCTCCGCTGCCTCGCAGGGTAGAACCGTCAATAATCTCTGAGACCAAGTGTCTCGCTGGAAGGAGAGTTTTTTGCAGGTTCGCTAAAAGTTAGCCAGATACAGACCGATATCCCCTGATATCATATATGGCTGCATGTACTTTGACATCTTGAAATCTGCCTCCTTGTTCAGAAGAGGTACCGCTAGCTGGGGACAATTGTCCGACCTCTTGCTCAACTCTACTTCTAATTTCCGGAGCTCAATTTCTTGATCCAGCCTTTTTGCTTCTCTCTCAATTTCACGCTCACGCCTCTTTTCCTCTTTTTCCCACTCTTTCTGCTGTCTGAGCTGCTCCTCCTTTTTTTGTCCGATGAGGTTCCGTGCTTCACTGAGCTCCTCATCATCGGTTCCCAAATCAGTGATTGCCTTTAAAATCAAGGGTTTTCGAGCCAAACCACTTGTATCAATTCCCAATTCCTCACACAATAGCAACAGTTCCAGTTTCTGCAGCTTTTGTAGGTCCGTGATCACTCAGAGTGTCGGCTACTTCCAAAACAACTGTGCAAACTACCAAACCTAAAGACGTTTCAACACCCTTTACCAGTTCTAAAATCTAACCCTGTCCTAGAACCTGGTCCACATCAGACGAAAAGCCAAGCACTCACCCACACATGCGATTGATGTTCCGAGCTGCTCTTCTGTTGGCCGATTGTTGCTCCTGCTTGTTGCTTGAGATGCCACCTCCGATCACCAGATGTTGTGGCTTGTAGCTTCAGATGCCACCTCCGATCACAGATGTTGTGGCTTGTAGATTCTGATCCACCTCCAATCACCAGATGTTGTGGTTTGTAGATTCAGATCCCAACGCTGGTCACCAGTTGTCGTGACGCTGGGACTAAGTAGACCCGGCCTTCACTTGGTAGCGTGCAGAGACTCCGGGTTGATGAAGGATTGAATCTTCTAAGTTGGTAAAATATATACAAGCAGGTTTAATGGCACTTTGAGAAAACTTATTTACATGAAAAAAAAGGTATATCAGCAAAATGGCAAGCGTTAAGAGTTCATAGCTAGAAGCGTCTGGATGAGCCTTTTACCCAGGGCTCAGAGCGTCATTTCGTGCTCTGCAACGTCCTTAAATTCCCCTATGTCTATCCCCTCTCTTAAGATGCTGACCAATCAGTTCCAGGGCATAACCCTCAGATATAGGGAACCAATCGAACACATCACTGCACTGATGGTCTGATGCACTGACTGGTCCAGTATTGTTTCGTCGGGCGTGGTCACTTGTCGGGTAGAGCTTGGGAACGGCGAGGAGGTAAATTTCGATTCTTCTGCAAAGATCCGATATGGTGGTTCCGGCAAGTGGACCTCCTTCTCAGGAACCCAAGTGTAAGTGCGCGCCACGAATACTGCTCCCAGCATTGTCCCTTTCCGGCAATTGCAACACTTTCCTGCATTCCCGGGAAATCCTCTAATGGCCGTAATCATCATGCTCCTTTCTTCTCCTGTACGTCAGCGGACGTGTCACTCCGATCGTCTCCTTTGGACAATAGGCATTCGATGGATGGATGGATGGAATATAGGAGCGTCCCCTTTGAAACGGGGTGCTAGCAGTAGCTATTATGCCCATTTTTTCCCTATATCATAATTATTGATTTAGAATGGTTAACTAAACCACCGTTCTATTTATTAAATTTTGTTCCTACATTACTAACATTATGTCACTTCTCTGCTTTTAAGCCACCAATCTTCCAGTCGTTTTTTGCTAGTTTCCACCGCCGGTTTATTCACCCGGCCACTGTTATCTCTAAACCCCAGAGCTTCAGGAACAGTGATTGCGCCTACACCAACTTCCGGATGGATACCATTCCTCACTTGACAATAGCGCCTATCGACGGGAAGGGTCAACAGTTGAACAAAAGCACTTCCGGCTATTTCTCACAGGGCGACGTTTCTTTGTTTTTTTCTTGACATTCCCTTGACAGGGCCAAAAAGATTCATGGAAACAGGCTCACTTAGAGCCCTTGCACCAACTGCACATATCAATACCATGCCCAAAGGCGAACAATAGTGCGCGCTAGCGCGGACCATGCACGGTCACAACACCATGTATAGTGTTGTAAAGAAGTGGGAGCCTTGCAATCGGTCCACAACGAGACATTTGGCAGCAGGGGTTACGGCAGTTCTACAACGACTGATTGTGTCCCCTTGTTTATGCAGATCTATAGTCCTGACGGCAAAAGTGCTGGTTTATCTACGCTTCATCGCATCTTCGTCCACGTGCCCTTAATCAAAGACCATCTACGCCATCACTGATTTCCACCGGATCATCATCGAATGCGACGCCCCGGAGCGCCACCTCACCTCCCGTTTCGTGGCCCTTGAAGGACATAAAAGCAGCTTCCCAACAGCGACGACGAGACATTTGGCAGCAGGGGTTACGGCAGTTCTACAGCGACTGATTGTGTCCCCTTGTTTACGCAGGTTGGTTTAGTCTATGTGCTATTGCATTGCTTTTTCTTTTTATTTTACTGCCGTGCTCTCTGCTGTCTTGAGGCATTTTGTTCGGGTTTAACTTTTTTGCTGATTTCTCAAGATTGTATCTTAGTTGCTTCATTTATTTTCATCATGACAACGAACGCCGAACTTGCTAAAGAAGTTGATAGTTTAAAAATTGAAGTGACAGAGCTGCGGAACAGCCTCTCTATGTTTCATGACCTTTATGAGCAAATGAAAACGCAGCAAGCCTCTCTTTTAAAGGAAAACAAAGACCTGAATCGTTCAAATGTGCAACTGGCCAAGAGAGTATCTGAACTAGAGCAGTACTCACGCATGAACAACATCGAGATCAAAGGAGTCCCCGTTACACAGGGGGAGGACTGTTCCGCTATTCTCCAGTGTATTGGCGAAAAGATTGGCTGCCCTGTTACTGTCACTGACATAGACACTGTGCACAGAGTACCTGCTAAAGATGTACAGAACAAAATTGCTCGTTTTTGCAACCGCACAAAGAAGGCCGAGTTCAGTGGCAAGGCAAAGAAAGCACGACTCACATCTACCGAAATCGGAATCAAAGTTGGCCGCTAAGGAAGCATTACCGATCCCCCCATCTACATAAATGATCATCTGACACCTGAAAACAAACGTCTTTTCGGGCGGGCGCAGGGACTGAAAAAGCAAAAAGGATGGAAATTCCTCTGGGTCGACAACTGCCGCATCAAAGCTAGGGCGACTACTGATAGCACAGTGTATCGCATTGCCAGTGAGGCTGATCTTGCTATCTTCACCTAGAAAAAGAAAAGCAGGCACTGTTATCATCCGATGGCCATGGCGCTACACACGCTAGACAAATTTCAGCATCTTCTTCACGCATGCGCTCCATCAAATAATTCAGTTATCCATTTCAACATACGTAGTCTGTCTAAGCATTATGATGACATTGTCAATTTTTTAACCATCTCGAATCATAACTTTTCCCTTGTATGCCTTTCTGAAACATGGTTGTCATCTAACGAAGAAAATTATTCGCTTTACCAGGCTTCCGAGCGAAATATAACCATCGTAGAGAAGATCGCCACGGCGGTTCAGCCATATATATATCTAACTTCTTAACTTACAAACGACGCCTTGATATCGCTTTCCGTACTAATCAATGCGAGTCTGTGTGGATAGAACTGGACAAGTCTTTTCTTCCGTCTAACAAGCATACCATAATTGGATCTATTTATCGCTCTCCGTCTTCATCCTACTCAGATTTTTGCCTTGAACTCGATGGCATTTTTAACTTGCTAAGCCTCGAAAATAGCAACATAATTATTATGGGCGACATTAATGTAGACATCACAAATACATCTGTCGTCCATTGCTCTGACTATACAAAATGCATTTTTAGGCATGGTTTAGAATCTTTAATTGACACACCTACACAGTGCGCAGCTCTTGGCCCGCACACACTCATTGATCACGTTTTATCTAACATTATCTCACCTCACACTGCAGGGGTAGTTCACTTCGATATAACCGACCATTACCCCATTTTTTTACTACTCGAAAGTTTAATCATAAAAGCGCCTAATATCTGCAACTCATACTCATTTCACTCCGAACGGTTTATTAACATCGTATCTCATATAGATTGGACAGCTATCACCAGTGAACCGTGTGTTGAAATTGCTTTTAGAAACTTATGCGATACAATAACTAGAAATATTAATGATTGCACATGTATATCTTCAGTTCAGCGTTGGTATTCTGTGCCCACAAATCCTTGGATAACAAATGGACGGCTGCGGTCTATTCGCAGAAAAGATAACCTTCATAAAAAAGTCAAACGACAGCCATTTAACCTTTCCCTCAAAAACCGCTTTCGCGCATATTCGCAAACACTCTCTGCACTACTTAAAAAAGCCAAACGGGACTACTATGAAATAACAATGGAAATAATGCGAAAAATTGGCAGCTCATAAAATCTTTTCTGCAGATAGACCACCAGCAACCAACTACAAACGAATTCCATGACGGCAATAAGACACTAACTGATCCATTGGACATAGCGAACGCGTTTAATATATTTTTTTCAAATGCCTGCCCAATGCAAGCTTCAGTTTCCTGTAATACTTTGCGCTGCCCATATTCATTTTATTTGTACCCCACGTCATCCGAAGAAATCGTAACCACAATCTCTTCCTTAAAGAATACTGGATCAGGCTTAGATCAGATCCATCCATCTAAGATTAAACTTGTGGCGGGACAGCTCTGTTTTGTGCTCGCTCACCTTATTAATAAAATGTTTAAAACAGGCGTTTTTCCTGTAGCGTTAAAGAGGGGCAGAGTAGTACCGGTTTTTAAGAAAGGAGACTGCAATAATATGTCCAACTATCGGCCAATAACTGTTTTGCCCTTTTTTAGCAAGCTCATAGAGAAACTTTTGGTTAATCGTTTAATGAAGTATTTCACAAAGTTTAATCTCTTAACTCCCCACCAGTTTGGATTTCGTCCCAATTATTCAAATGAACTGGCGCTATTAGAACTAACTGATGCTATCAAAAATCAATAGACCAAGGACTTTGGGCGGGAGCAGTTTTTATAGACGTTACTAAAGCTTTTGATACAATTAACCACACCATACTTTTTTCCAAACTGAAGTCTCTGGGAATCTGCGGCCCAGCATGAACATTCATACGCGGTTATCTTACTGACAGAATTCAAATAGTAAAGTTTGCCGACCTTTTATCTCAGCCAGTATATCTTAACCAAGGTGTACCACAGGGTTCAATTTTAGGACCACTGCTTTTCTTAATATACAATAATGATTTGCCTAATTATTTCACCAAATCTAATTGCATTCTATACGCCGATGACACTACATTATATACTAGCGACAGAAACATAAATTACCTGATCTGCTTTTTCTTAATATACATTAATGATTTGCCTAATTATTTCACCAAATCTAATTGCATTCTATACGCCGATGACACTACATTATATACTAGCGACAGAAACATAAATTACCTGATCGCAACATTGAATTCTGAACTTGCAATTCTAGTTCATTGGTGTCAAGATAGTTAGCTTGAAATTAATCCCAAAAAAAAACACATTTTATGGTCTTTGATTCGCATAATAAACAACCGATTAATATTTCTCCGCTTTATTTGGATAACCATATAATTCCACTTTCTAAATGTACTACATTTCTTGGCATCCTACTAGACGAACTTTTGATATTTAACATGCACACTGAATCATTATGCAAAAAAGTTGCCTTTGGCATTAGAAAAGGCTTGTACATAATGCACACAATATTGAAAGAGAATAAGGAACGTGAATAAAATGAACATATTTTGAATCACTTTAGAGACTCGTTGATGAATATAAAGGCACTTTGAAAGCCAGTACGCATTCTCCACCTTCAAGATATCTCCACACCTCTCTGGTGGGCCCTTTGTCATGTTCGGGTCACGGAAATTGAGCCGATTTAACAGCTCGCCTGCAGCATCGCACACAAGCATGCATAATGCGCTTGCCTTTCCCGCCGAGAGAGTGGGTACCGCCCAACACGAAGAGGCACTACGACACCGTCAGACAGGCCTTATAAAAATGTGCAACGAACACCATCACTCTTCCCGCTGCACGAAATGAAGTATACTAGACAACCCAGTTCAGGCCTGGGGTCTTTAAATTGGGTCTGGTAGAACGAACTCGTTCGCCCCTCGGTGGAGGTAAAAAAATGATTCTAAATGAAGCGACGGTAAAAAATTTCTTAGAGAAGTGTTTTCTTTTACCAACCAAGCGGAGCATAAACATAGTTACTGTACCTTACCCAATCTGAGCAATATCCCAACTGAACATGAACTGAAGGGAGCAGAAGCAAATCGACCGGAATATAGAGAACCGAGCCCAATATGCCCGAAGTCAATTGATTGCTAAGCACAGCATTGAGTCAACGTGGCTTGCACGAGAAGACATTGGTGGATTTCCCGCACTGCAGTCGCGAGCTCTTGCATAGCAGCTCTCAAAATCTCTCTCAAGTGTGAGAGCATTACGCCGAAATGACGAGGCCCAGACATGTGAAGTTTGACCACGTCGGGGAATTAGCCAATTACAAGCAAGGCTAGAGTGCTTAATAGCAGAGCCCCGCCCCGGAAATTTTTATTTGCAAGATAAGGTGCCGTGTGCAAACAGTTTTTGTGAAAACGCAGCAAACAAAATTATATGTGTTCTATTTACCTAAGCAATATTGTTTGAAGCTAAAAAAGGCAAATAAAATAGAAGCATTTTCGGTATTACAACAAATGTGCTTCTATGTAACTATTTTCGCCACGATAGTCCGCTGACGACAGCGAGGCGTGAACATGGTGGCCTGCAATGAAACAGCTGATTTCCTGGCTAAATGCAGCTTTTTACGCGTCGCCTAAAATCGAAGTATGTGCGGATGTCGTTAGTAACTGGAAAAATCCGACTAAAAGCAGTGAAGGTTACAAATATGCTGTGAACAGCTTGGTGAAAGTACTTGTCAAGAAAATCGACCAAGTCGATTTGCTGAAGAGAGTAAGTTTTTTCGAAGAGTGCTTAACAGCGATGACAAGAGTGATGAGTGGGAGCCATGCGATCTGATGCTCTGTTTCTTTAGAAAATACAAGAGGAAAATGAAGGCTACACTATTACATCTGCCGACAGATCGAAGCTAGCAGTATCTGTAAAGTAGGTGGCAGCTGCTATGCAAGAGCTCGTGACTGCAGTACGGTGAACGAGATCTGACGTACGGCCCCCCACCATTGACTTCTCGTGCAAGCCACGGTGATTAGCTGTATTCGCAACCAGTTGACTTAATTCGGGCGCACTGGGCTTGGTTCTTGATATTCCGATTTATGCTGATACTGCTCCATTCCGTTCATGTTCAGTTGCTGATGTTGTTAAGACAGTGTAAGAAACAAAGGCTGTGATATTTATGCTTCGTTAGGTTTGTTCAAGAAAACACTTTATTTAGAAATTTTTACCGTAACTTTATTTATATTATTTTTTACCGTTACCGAGACGAGAACGAGTTTGTTTTACCAGACCTCAGTTTAGAGGCGATTAAGATAGGCCTCAACAGGGATGTCTTGCAGGTTTCATTGCACGCAGCGGGAAGAGTGATGGTATTGGTAGCACATTGTTGGAAGGCCTCTGCCGGTGTCATTGTGCCTGTTCGTTTTGGATGGTATCCACTCCGTCGGCGAGAAAGGCAAGCGTATTATGCATGCTGATGTGCGATACTGCAGGCGAGCTGGTAAATTGGCTTAATTTCCGCGATCGCAATATGAAAAAGGGCCCAAAAAAGAGGTGTGTAGATATCTCGAAATTGGAGAATGTGCACCAGTTTTCAAGTGTGATTATATCCTTCAAGGAGACTCTGTAGTGTTCCAAAATATGTTCCTTTTATACACATTCCTCATTCTCTTTCAATATTTTATGCATTGTGTACAACCTTCTCTATTAAAGGGTCAGTCTGAACAAAAGGTCAATTGCTTTGGTTATTTGTTGAAAAAGACTTGGAAAATAAAGGACAAAAGTAGCTGTGTAAAGGTGTACCCATCCCATGCTTATGGCGTAATCCTTTTTTGGATGCTTATAATTTAGCTGCCTCTACTGTCCTCATTCTCCTTGACAGTGTTGCACGTTTTACTCGTATAAAATAACATTTATTCACACATCTCCCTAGCAATGCATTTTGGTAATGCTTACATTTATTTTATTGTAGCTAAGATCTTTGTCATTCAGCAGTCATTCTGGGCACTAAAGCCTAGTAACGCCTATTAGTAGCTGGGCGAGGCGGTCAAGAGTCAAATCCCCCGTAGCAGCCAATGAGGCGGGTGGACTGCGGCAAGCGTTGGAGCTGCCTCAACAGTGCGCCATTCGAGTCGGCGTTGCTTTTGCCCAGGAGCTGCCGCATGCTAGTGAGTAGCTGTGTGGGCCGGCGGTCTCCAAGCTCTTCGTAGGTGAGCAACTGCTGGAGGCCCGTACTCTCGGACGCCGTGGTGCGGTCCAGAAGGCCCTGCTTTAGTCGCTGGTACGGGGCATCGCCCAAGGGTCCAGCGATAATGTCCGCCACCTCTTGAGCCACTTCAGGAGGCAGCTTGGAAAGTAAATGACGAACCCGAGATGCCTCCGATGTGATGTGGTGCAGATGAAAGATGGTTCCACTTGCGCGAACCAGATCTGCGGACACTTGGGCCAGAATGCTGGTAGGCGAAGCTGGAGAGCTGCGACGTCCCGTTGGCGCAAGGTAGCGTCAGGCGGAAGGTCGCCTGAGGGCAGTAGGTTGGTTGGGTGTGTCATTTTGTAAGCCGGAGTCACACCTGTTGCAAATTTTCAGGGTCGCAGCGGAGCACCAGAGCAAGATGACCAGCGTGGCAGGCTTCTCATTCTGAACAGCCCGTGCCGTTGTTGTTGTTGTTGTTCTCCTCTAATGTGATGGCACATACCCACACAGAGGGATCGGCCAAGAATTGGGGTGCAGAGATATTAGATTTTGAGATGTATAAGCCCGTGCCGTGCTTGCGCTCCGAGCACGCACTGTACATCTTTATTTCCCTCTCATCTGATCTCAGCGCCTCCGGTTTATAGCGTCGGCGGGCGCTGTAACACAATTCTCCTAGCAGCTGCTCCAGCACAGAGCAAGACATCTAATATACCATCCAGCTGGCGTGTTTTATCTGATGTATAGGTATTTGGACACTGCACCATGCATACAGTACCTATTTGCATAGGTAGCTTCAATACGAAAGTGAACGGCTTCTTTGGGCCTAATAATTTATTCTCCAATGTACATGTTAATGTTGCATGGTCAATGTACAGTCGTGAGAAAATGTAGTATTCAACACTTTGCCGGTGGTAGAGCTCGGCAAAACTGCATTTAAACGCCATCTAACGACAGTCATAGGGACAGCGCCAAGGACACATACATGCCCATAAAATGAGGCATCGCTATGATGGTCTCGACCCCTCATAACTATTGATAGATGCCGTTGCAATGCAGTTTTCCCGAGCTCCGCCATCTGCCAAGTGTTATATACCACTTTTGCTCGCGACTATACATTAGGGTACACGTGGTTCTCTACATACTGCCTCTTTCGCAGTAAACACACTCAAGTGAAATTTTGCTGCCAAGTAATAACTGTTTGTAGTGAATATAAGTGGCTGTAAAAAGATCTTTGCAGCTGGTATTTTCAGATCACATTTAGCATCATGAACATTTACTGCCTTCCTGTAATGCTGCACGTTTTAGTTTAATCAAGAGTGTTTACGGCACAGTAACCACAGCCAACTGTACTAGGCTGCAAGACAGTAACAGAGAAGGGGCAGCGAGCTGGGACTGGGATGGCTTGGCACTAGTGTAATCAGCCATGATTTAAGTGGGTTGTTGCCGTCTCCTGCATACCCAAATTATGATATCTGCTTAGGCCCACCTTTTGCTAATCTCAACAGCTTTTGAGCATGCTTTATTATTTAATTGAAGATCCATACCAGGTAGGGAGCGTGACAAGGGGCCCAAGACGCGCTTGACAATTCATAGTCCCTTCATCCTGTATTTTACATATCAAGCGGTGGTATACAGCTAGCAAAGCAGCAATGGGGGCTAGCTGGTTTACCATTTCAAGAATGTTCGCGCTACGATATACACAGATACACAAGAAAGCAGGAACCACGTACACAGGACAAGCGCGTGCGTGGTTCCTGCTTTCTCGCGTATCTGTGTATATCGTAGCGCGAAAATTCTTGAAATAGTATACAGCTATTGAACCATTTTGACAGCTCTCGCGGGGTATCTTAAAGAGAACTGTAAAAAAAAAAAGAGAACTTGCCTCTGTGCGTTTCGTCAACAATGCACGAGTGGGAACGAGAATTTTTGGTTGGAAAACAAGCCTTTAAGAGAAGGCGACTTACAAAATGTGCTGCATTGCACCCATCACTGCATATAATCAAGATCGTTCGATGACCAACACGGGTTTTTTAGAGCTTACCCAGGAAAAAACGCTGGTGTTCAGCATACCTTCGTTCACCTTTCGACGCACAGGAGTACCATTAAACGAGCGCGTCGTGGTGGAGGTGCTGGCCCAACGGGGCAGCGAGGGTCACAAAATGCACGTGTTTGCTTCGCAGATCTGAGATAAAAAGGCCCAATACAAGTTTACTATGATCTTCTCAACTCATAGCCAAACAAACGCTGTCATAAGCAAACTTTATTTACGATTGTGATGCTCACAATGTGCGTAGAACCCCTTGCCTAGCGACTTGTTTCTGTATCTCCCTGAGGCGCCTTGACGGCAATCAGCATTTCGCCCGATGGCTTCCGCTGCCGGCGCACTGTGTGATGCAAAATATCTTACATTCCATACGTACGTTGGAAGCACGGTGTAGTCGAAGTTGTAAGTCTCCGGTAGCACAAAAATGCGGTTCGTGTGCGCCGCGGTGAGTACGCGCATCGCCCGAAAGCCTCCGTTCATCGATGCTCGACGGCAATCGGCGCACAGCCACTACACTTTCTGCTTGTTTCTGTGTTGAACAGAGTCGGTATAACTCGTCCGGCAGGTCAAACGTGTCTTCGTGCTCCATCCTTCATCGTGGGTCGCCGACACAATGCCTCCCAGGCGGCTCATCGCAATGTACGCGGCCGCCAGTTTCGCTCTCAAATATGCTCTCAAACGATTTAGACTGCTTTTGTCGCTCTCAAAAATGCTCTCAATTGGTGGCCATATTTAGGTGCTAAACGTCATCGTTTCTTTCGTGTTCGTGACGTCTGCCGGTGACGCAGAAAACCAATGTGGCCACTGGTCAGAGCTAACGAATGGGAGATGGGCCTTTGAGAGCGGTGTCTAGAGCGATCCCATTCAGAGAAGTGTGTAATCAGGCCCTAGGACCTTTATTGTTTCCTGACAACCTGGGTGTCCATTCCCGTCCCGCTAAAGGAAGATACAACTCGCACGCGAGGGAAAGATATTCCTGCAGGTTCCTCTCGACATGTTAGGGCTTTCGTTGCCTCTACCAATGTTACTATCGTTTGGTGCTAGCATGAAATGATTTGGATTAGGTCCAACTTGTGAGATTCTCCATTATTACAATATTGAAACCGGTAGATCGACTTTCTCGGTTAAAATTCTTCGAGTTCTCCTGTCACAAAAATGTTATTGTTCCATCGGCCACCGGTAAGAAGGAGAGATGAGTGCCGCACGTGGAGTCCATGTTCCAAAGCTAGAAAGCCTTGAATAGAGTTACGGTGCTCGAACTCGTGATATTGGCGTCAGCGTTTGTGTCGCCCCTCATCCAGGGATTTCCCGGGAGTCCATCTCTTCAGCACTGCAATTATCATTGTTGTTCGATGACATGGGGCACTACGCATTTGAAAACAATTGTGGTACAACATAGGAAGCCTCGGTCACATTACTGCACTCCGATGGGCTCTTTCACTTTCTGTAGAATCACTTGGAAGGGAACATTGCGCCTGTGCGATGACGAGGTCTCCTTCATGACATGTTGGGACTATGTAAACATTTGGAGATCCCTGCTCGTTGCTCTGAGCCGGCTTAGAAGATTTAAGGGAAAATGTAGTGGTAGGTGGAAACTTGCTTGTGAATGGGGCTGGTCTCCTTAGCTGTTATTTCCAAAGGATGTGATATAGGGCGCGGATACAACTTCTCTGTTTAGGGCCGGTTATGGGTAAATGCCAGAGCTTGGCTGTCATGAACAATGTTTCTTTGTTTCTTTGACTTGAAATACTTAAACAGGGAGCGGTCCTTGCTGCGTTATTTCTTGTGGATGTCGATCATGTTTATGGACTTCTCGGACTGTTAGGAATTGCCTGCAGATGGAGGCAAAATGGCCCATTTTTCCAGCGAAAAAAGAAACGTCTTGCCTTGTGCAGGGCAAGTTGTTGCAGCAGCGTTGAGTTTTAACTCATATCTGTAGCTGTGGGAAATCGGAGAGACATATCGCGAGTTGCACGATCTTGAAATTGTGGTACTTGCGGTACAGGTTGTTGATGATAAACAGGTTTTCGCGCAGAAGCAGGACGACATTGTCCTTGTATTACGGTACTAGAAATTTTGACGCATCACCCATAGCAGTCTATATTGCAAAGGGATGCCAGACGCTGACGCAAAAGTGACGTTGGTTCCTTTCACTAGAGGTATTTCTCAAATTCTCTAAGGATAAGTATAACGATACGTATAACGACAAGTGTTCCAAACGATCTCTGAGCATTTCTCCCGGAGACGCATAGTTGCATAGCTGAATGATGTCACGTAAAGCAGCTTTATTTTTTGAAAGGGACTCGCCTGGTTGTTTGTTTTAAGCACATTTTCATTAAATGACTAAAATTGGTTGGTGCCTAACTCTTGTTGCAACAGTGCAACAGCTGCTTTGACGTAGCGTCGTTAGTCTTACTTTCAGACGCGGCAAGAATGAATTAAATTCTTCGAGCTTCATCTACCACAACTCAAAGTAATAACGATCCCTTGCTCTCGGCAATCGCTGTGCAGCGCCTCATATACTCGAAGTTTAAAAGCTCTCAGTCACTGGCCTAAAAGAACTTTTGGGCGACCTGAACGCGGGAAAAAAGGGTTGAACGTGTGCACGGCCGCGAAAGAAGTTAAAAAAGCCATCTTTATAATTTTTAACTTTTTATAGTCTCAATTAGGAACCGAAGAGCAGTTATTCACTCATGCGTTACAGACAAGATAGGGCGTTTAATGTGTCAATAAAGCCGAGACGCACACCAAGGAAGAAGGGCAAAATGGCTTATCTGTTAAAAGTTAGAGCTAACGTTAGGTGCTGGACTCAGCATTGAATTGTGAAAGTTTTTTACCTTTCTTTTCACAGAATTATTGACGCATGACGCAAATGAGTGCAGTAGAACGTAATGTCCGCTATTTCAGGTTTTAAAGGACATAGCCCTAGTATTCCTCCTTTATCAAGCTCTCGTTGTTCTCCAACAAAGATCGGCGTTAGTATTGTTCGGGTTTCGCACGGCGTTCGCCCAACCGCGAATGATGTAAACTCAGCTGTTCAGTTCCTCAACATATTGCAACTTGTGGTATAAAAAGTGCACTGGATAGAAATGTTTTACTCGCTTACGTTTAGCGGTGAGCTGGATCCGACGGGGCATGCCAGCCGGTGTGGCTCATCAGGCGTCAAACCCGGTGTACGACTTGATCACAACTGGCAGAAAAAGAGCTGAAACTGAACAGTATCCATCAAAGTAGAACGCTCGGATAATTCAGGCATTAAGCATGCCCCTATTCCGCTAAGCCTATCCCTCATTCGTAAGTCAATGTTGCGCCGGCCGAGGCAGACGATAACAATGGGGGGAGAGGCTACCGACAAGCGTCTACGTGCTAAACGCAGTTTACTATCCGAGCGCAGTCTGTATATAGGCTCGGTTCACGTGGCCAAACAAGACAATTCAATCAGAGACACAGATACAAGTGCACCACAATCTACAGAAAAGAAGCCGAAACAGGAGGAAACCGAAACTAGAAAAGATAGAAAACACAATATAACACTTATGTCTGCAATTTTACATTAAATATTCTTTTGTCGCTTTTCCTCACTGCATTTTTCAAAATTTTCACTTGGCGATAATATTTTTGTCGTAA
This sequence comes from Amblyomma maculatum, assembly GCA_023969395.1. Classification (NCBI taxonomy): domain Eukaryota; kingdom Metazoa; phylum Arthropoda; class Arachnida; order Ixodida; family Ixodidae; genus Amblyomma; species Amblyomma maculatum. The sequence goes on along the minus strand of JAJIZL010032963.1, from coordinate 12,161 downwards.
TGGTCCGTGGAAATTTCTTTCCTTACACTACGACACCATGTTCGATCTCTCCAGGTGGCTATGTTCCACATTTCAGGAGGCAAAAAAGAAGATGAGTCTTTCAGACATGTTCACTGACTTTTAGTGACGCGAGCTATCAACGTTTTAACTGTAGGTCGGCCTCCCCTGAGGTTGGCTCTTGTGAAGTTTGTCGTTCTGTCCAAGAGGCTCTATACAAATCGCTTATGGGTGAGTATTTTAGTTTCATCTGTTCTTTTAACAGACCTCGATGTACTGTTTATGATGGTGTGAAAATAAACATTCCATTGCAAAGCGCACTAGATTTGATCTCTGAGATGTCAGTGTTGGGTCCTCGTTTATCAAAAGTGGACGCCAGGTTAGCCATCTTGCTACAAATTTTTTTCGGCAGAGCGTTTAAGCAACTCCGCGTCATAAGGGTTAATGGTTCACTGCAATCAAGAAGAACTAGAAAAGAGAAGCGAGATGGAATTCGAGTTCAGGTGTGGTACATGCAACGCTGTTAGCCGCATATCTAGGTCACGCAGTTCCTGTTCAACCTCTAGGCATTATTTACGGATGTGCATGTGAAAAGTGTACCGCACCTGTCACTCAAATGTAATGACGCACCTGTAACCCTTGCTAGTAACACCTTACATTTCGCCTTAGGTTCTCGCAGCAATCGCCTGGTTACGCACGCCTTTAGCGTTTACATCAGTGGCTTACGTCAAGGCCCTGAGGTAAGAGGCGCCGCTCCAGCAACTGAGTGAATTAACTGAGGCCTAAAGAGAACGACCAAAGAGCCAACCTCGCTGCGTCTCTAACACTGAGTTTCATCTGTGACTCCGCTTCAGAGCGCTTTTATGTATTGACGCGGCGGCGTTTTAGGACCCCGTTTTCCTCAAAATCCTGCGTCTGCGTGGTAGGCTTTCTCTGTAGCTGCGTGCTTCAAAGACAAGTGGGCTCGGAAAAGTGGGATCTTTTAAGCAAGAGGTCAAGAGTCTTGCAATTGAAGCATTATTACGGATCACATTCTCAAAGCGCTTTCACATTTATGAATTGAAGCGCACATTGAACGAACTGTATGAGTTGGAAAGAAGTTCTCCGGGGTAGTATCTTGACAATAATAAAGCGCAGTTACAACAGTTTAATGCGGAACAATATCAGGGTGTATTGATTACGTCGCGAACACGGAGGTTCGTTAATGAACAACCATCTCCCCGCGCTTTTAATGATGAAAGGCAAGCTATGCTTTCCAATGATGTTCTAGAAATCCGTTGGGGAAGTGATATGTATACTGACACGCCAGGTATTCTTGGCGCCTTTTTTAACTATTATGAATGGCTTTTTAGTGGTATTTGTAACAGAGGGTCTGATTTAAATAATTTAAAAGATTTCTCTTGTCTTCAAAATGAGCAGCGGGCATCCATTGAGCGGTCTATTACTTTAGATGATGTCAAGTTGGCCTTTGGTCACTACAGGGCCAAAAGTCTCCTGGCACGAATGGTCTATGTAGTGAGTTCTATAAACCGTTTATGCCTACTTTAGCACCTTCCTTATTGGAAGTTTTCAGTGCAACTGATGAGAGAGGCTTCTTGCTTCAACGTTCTATATTGGTCACGCCATACTAATCCCAAAAACCACCGACGAGTGTCGGTCGAAAACTGCTGAAGGGTATCGTCCGATATCCTTATGCAACGTGGAATATAAGATATTTGCAAACGATCTATCTTCACATCTGCAGCTTGTGGTATTACATTTATTAGGCCCTCAAGTGTATGGGATCAAACGCCGTAGTATCCAAAATCACATTCATATCGCAGGTTCCGTGATATAGACAGTGTTAAATGAGGTCAGTCAAGCGGCCCTAATTCAGATTGATCTGGCAAAAGACTTTGATAAGGTGCTTCGAGTTTTTTTTTTACTGTATTGGAGAGTGCAAACATTGGTGATATCTTGATTAAAGGCATTGAACTATGTTATAAAGTGGCCAATACAAGACTGATTGTTAATCTAAGCTTTATCAAGCCTATTCCGCTTAAATTATCGGTTCGACAGAGATGTTCGCTATCGCCTTTGTTATTCGCGCTATATCTTGAGCCCATATGTCATACTATTGTCACGTAGGGGTGACGAGGTCGACGACACAATTTAAGGGTCGATGATTGCACTAAAGAAACTGTTTATTTGGGCTGACTTGCACCCGCAAAAGAACTAAGCAACTCGGCGGCGGCGATAGAAACAAACGTGCTCGTCGATCGTCGAACAAAAAATGCCCGTCACACTCGGCAACGCTCAATTTAAAGGCTGCACAGAACAATCTAGATAACGTCGCAAACAGCTACCAGCACGGGCTGGAACATTGTGGAAAGACACCCGAGTGGCCGGAACCTTCGAGACAGATCTCGGTGCATCTTTCGCTACAGCAAAACTGATAAAGGTGTGACTTGCGACATCGAGCATTAACAAACAAAGATTACGGAACTGATACGCGGTCCAGAATCAGTGATAAGCCTGTATGCCGGCGGCTGTTAAAAAAACAACAAATACTGTTTGAAGGTTTCGCGGCATTACTCCCCCCTTAAAAAAACATCGCCTCGATGTTCCAAAACAAAGAAACTTAAACATAAACACTGCAAAGTTTAAACACCACAGATTCTTTAACGCGCGTAATATGGCTTCAGTCGTACAACATGTACAATTTCTGGGCGTGCGCGTCGCCGTTGTGATGCTGACGTTCCGTCAGGAATGACTTCATAGTCCAGTGGTCCGACGCGGCGAAGGATTTTGTATGGCCCAAAATATCGACGCAACAACTTTTCACTTAATCCGCGACGGCGAATTGGTGTCCAAACCCACACTTGGTCTCCTGGATTGTACTCTGCATGGCCTCGTCGTAAGTTGTATCGTCGGCTTTGGTGTCCGATCTCAGCTCCGTCGTTTCTTCAGATCATGGCCGGGGCATACCGTTATTTTTCGCTGGGTGGCGGTGTCGGCTTGCACAATGGTCGTGTTGTCGTCGATGTCGTCGTGTGGAGCGGCAATGAAATAGCTGCGTCGTCGTTAGTGGTCGTCGTCGGCCGAGGATCTTCGTCTTTTCGCCGTTGTGCAACCTCACCTCCAAAGGTTGCTGCCTTTACTTTCCCCTACGGGGGCTACCTTGCACGTAACCGCGGCCCGGCGACGCAAATCGGCCATTGTACGGTGATGGGGAGCGTGACAGACGCCTTGGCGACGAGTGCTCTCCGCTGCGCAGGAAGTCGTTGATTTCCTGTGGTCGCTCGCCAGGACGGGGTCGTGGGGCGTCGACAGCGAAACCACGGAGGCCGATCCGCCTGTACGGGACGGAGGATGTGTCCTGCCTCACCACAATGGAAGCAGAGCGGTCGGTTGTTTGCTGTCCTCCAGGCGTCGCTCTTTCTGCATAGAGAAAGATATTGGTAAAGAGCGGTCACTCGGCGAAAACTGGCCCCAGGAAGTGACGCGCGACTTTTTGCGCTGCCGCCGATTGATGGATGGCGGCACCAACGTGCGCATGCGCGGACGCGCGCGCGACGGCACTCGCTGCAGCGGTAGCCCGCCGGAGCACTAGCAGACGACAAGAAGTTGTCGAAGGAAGCTGTGTGCTCGTGCCTCGCCGCGCTTGTGCGGCACAGACCTCTCGTGGGCTGCTGCGCGGAACGACAGCGGTTTGAAGCGACGGCGAGGTGAGCAACGTTTTTTGCTTAACTACGCTGCATTTCAAGCAGTTTACGCTGACCATGCCGGCCGGTGCTAATAAGTTTCGCAGCTCGTGAACAGGCGCGCCATATATCTGTTCAGGCGTAGTTCGTTACGCCGTAACTCTGGCGGTTCCCAACCACGGCGAGGTGTAATATGTTGTGTTCTCGGGAAAAAGCTTCATTTCGAACAGTTTAGCTCGTAACGCTTGACAAAGTGGCATGTGAAGGCATCAAGGCACGCCGTTGCGCCAAAATGGCGTGTTCGCCGGCCGGTGCGGCCATGGTGACGCAGTTTGCCGAACGGCTAGTTTTGCTAAGTGTCGCGTTTAGCAGAGCAACGGTAAAGTGAGAAACGTTTCATTCTTGACTACGCAGTATTTCAGGCAGTTTAGCTCAGTACGGCGGTCTGCGCTTCACAAAGTCGCACATGAAGGGCAGCCAACAGGCATGACAAGGCGCTCGCCAATATGGCTCGCCGGCCGCGATAACATGTGACATGGCGCGAGGATTTGCGAACGGCTAGTTTTGCGTGGTGTCGCGTTTAACAGGGCAACCGCAAGGTGAGAAATGTTGCATTCTTGTAAAACTGCGAGGCATTTCGGGCAGTTTAGCTCAGCGCGGTGGTCTGCGCTTCACAAAGTCGCGTATGAAAGGCAAGCCAACATGGCGTGCTCGCCGGCCGCGGTGAGGCCATTCGGCGGTTTTGCGAACGGCTAGTTTTGCGTGGTGTCGCGTTACATTTAACAGGACAACGTTAAAGTGAAAAATGTTTTATTATGCGGCAAGCTTCATTGCTTCAGCTGTTCAGTGCTCTTGAAGAATATTGTTAGTTTAGTGGCTGTTATTTCACGCTCTGTAGAAATGTATTTTCAGATAGGTTCGGTTAGCCTGCATTTTCTGACCTCTACGTTGCAAGAGTAGCTTTTGTATCAATTTTACTAATGACAGCTTTTCTGTTCTGGACCATAACTGCTGCTCACCGAGTTTTCAGTACCCACCCACATGCACAGATGTGTGCGCGGTGCAGTGGCCTTACATTTCATTTCAACCTTCTGCATCATATTCATTCCTTTTCCAACAGCTCTGCATGGACCCACGGACTGTAGCCGAAGCACGGCAGATGCGACGAGGGAATGGTGTGGCCTTTCCTCAAGCGTCAGTACTCCTCTCTGCCCTGGACAATACAAGTTACCCTTGCTGAGGTAGCCGCGACTGGGACTGTGTAGTTTATGTATAATGCCTGTTTTGTTACATATCATTTGCAATAATTCGGAAATCAGTTATGCTATTTTTTGTCTCTACCTAAGTACTGTTTCTCACCTTGTGTATTTTTATTTTTTTCTATTGTGCACATCGCTTAATGTGTGTCAAGTATTGTCAATGCATCCGTCTACATCTGTTGCATCTCGTGTTTTATATGCGGCAAAATAAATTCATTTCACGAAGCACTTGGCGTCGTTTCTGCACTACTGTTTTGCAAGGGCTGTGGCGCAGCTGCGTTGATGGGCAGTTTAGAGAACTGGGAATCTGTTTTTCCTGTTGTTATGCATGCTGAAAATAAATAGAAACACTAGCAGACCATTTAAAACCAAAATAATGTGCCAAAAGGGCAGGGAAGGGCGCAGCGCATGGCTAGCATTCAAATCGCGCGCCCTTCAGCGAGACCGGATGTAGTTGCCGCCGGCCGCTTGGTGCACTACAGTCAAATGGGTCGCTGGGCCCTATGGGAGTGTCCGCTCTTTACCAATCTCTTTCTCTATGCTTTCTGGGGCTTGGGGGTCGTTTGTAGGCTTGGCGGACGGGGACCAAGGGGCGGCTTTCGGAAGCAGGATGGTAACGACGAGGGCTTGGGAGATCGCGTCGGCTTGGGAGGTCGCGTCGGGGTGCAGGACGACATAATGCAGTTGCATAGTCCATCGCTGCTGATTCATGCACTGGAGCCGTCGGAGTCGTCACTTTAGGAACGCCCAGCGCCTGCTGAACTTCTTCGCGGACGACGTCCGCGAGCGTCGCCACCTGGGGTTGTTGCGATGATGGCAGCATTCGGCGGAGCTCCTCTCGCACGATCTCCCGGATGAGGTCCCGAAGGTTCTCTCCGCTTGCAGATGCGTTGGGGTAGTGGATTCAGCAGTCCGGCTGAAGTGGTCGCTCGTAGTGGCGCATCCGGGTGGCCAACGTCTTCTCGATAGTAGACGCCTCCGTTTCAAATTCCGCCACTGTTTTTGGCGGATTTCGGACAAGACTTGCGAAAAGCGATTCTTTAACGCCTCGCATTAAAAATTTGAGTCTCTCGTCTTCGGTAATGCTAGGGTCCGCGCGGCGAAAGAGACGCTTCATCTCCTCAACGTATGCCAGGACAGGCTCGTTAGGAAGTTGAAGTCTTGATTGGAGGAGGGCCTGAGCTCTTTCTTTTCGGACAGAACTTGTAAAGGCCATCAAGAACTGTGCTTTGAAAACCTCCCAATCCTTGAAAGAAGTCTCGTGATTTTCAAACCAAATTCTGGCATGTTCTTGAAGAACAAAGTAGACCTGCCTGAGTTTCACAGCGTCGTTCCAGCCGTTGAAATCTGCCACACGGTCGAAAAGTTCCATCCAATCTCCCGCATCTTCATCCGGTAGTCCATGGAAGCAAGGGGGCTCACGGGGTTGGACGAAAACAACCGGTGCTGCAGGCTGGGCCATTGTCAGCGTCGATGCCTTCCGAGATCGAATGGGGTCAGGCAGCAGACCGTGTTCGGGTTGTAGGCCTTGAAGTCGGTGGCTGGCTCGGTGACCTGTAGGCTGGTCTTCCAGGGCGACAGGAACACGGCTTGGGTCTTCACTTGAAGGATCAAAGGCAGCACCTCCACCAGATGTCACGTAGGGGTGACGAGGTCGACGACACAATTGAAGGGTCGATGATTGCACTAAAGAAACTGTTTATTTGGGCTGACTTGCGCCCGCAAAAGAACTAAGCAACTCGGCGGCGGCGATAGAAACAAACGTGCTCGTCGATTGTCGAACAAAAAATGCCCGTCACACTCGGCAACGCTCAATTTAAAGGCTGCACAGAACAATCTAGATAACGTCGCAAACAGCTACCAGCACGGGCTGGAACAAAAGACACCCGAGTGGCCGGAACCTTCGAGACAGATCTCGGTGCATCTTTCGCTACAACAAAACTGATAAAGGTGTGACTAGCGACATCGAGCATTAACAAACAAAGATTACGGAACTGATACGCGGTCCAGAATCAGTGATAAGCCTGTATGCCGGCGGCTGTTAAAAAAACAGCAAATACTGTTTGAAGGTTTCGCGGCACTATCATCAATAACAAAACAATTCCTGGCTTCTCACTATCACAATGCCAAATTAAGAAATTGGCTTACGCTGATGACATTGCTGTTTTCTAACTTAATAAAAAGAGTCTGATTGAGGTTTTTCGCGTAACTGAAATTTTTTGTGATATTTCGGGAGCGTCTCTTAACCTTGATAAATCAAAGGGGTTACGTTACGTCACTGGGGTACAAATCCAATTGTCTTGCCAGCATCAGGTGGGGCTGCGAATAATTAGTATTTGGAGACTTCCTTGAGTGGGCATGGCAGCAACGCATCGGCAGTGTGGCCTAATCTGCGTCTACTGTTTTTCGAGCAGGTCCTGCTGATT
>JAJIZL010032960.1:25072-43267 GCA_023969395.1 Amblyomma maculatum | reverse complement strand
TGACGTACAACTCACACTTGCTGCTTCATATGTTTGACACTGTTCAAGAATGGGGACCTCTATGGGCGTACTCCATGTTTTCATTTGAAGGAATGAATGGAAAACTGGGTAAATTCGTTAGAGGGACAAGGTATCCTGAAAGACAGATAGTTGACAAGTTCTCCCTTATGCAAGCCATGCCTACATTTTGGCAAAAAGTTACTGGGAAAACTAAGGACGTTGATCAGGTTTTTAAGTCTCACATGAAAGGGTACAACTTGAAAAGACACTTTGTCCACAATGGAGCCATTACATTCTATGGAAAAGGTACACAAAAGTACAGCGGCTACCATTACAAAAAAATGAGTATAGATTCACTGACCTTCTGTACTTCTCAACTTGATAAATCACGAAGAATGAACTCTTTTGTTCAAATGGGCAGCCTTTACGGACGCATTATTGATATTGTTGCGGTCTGTGATCAAGGACATCAGGTGTGCAAATGTGTGAGAGATGTTGTGCTCTGTCTTGAAGTGTACAAAGTATGCAGTAAGCTGTTCAGCACAACTTATGAGGATGAGTACATGGTTAAGGTTGAAAGCACTGGCGAAAACAAGAATGTGCCAATGACCTCAGTTCGCAAATGTGTGGTACTGGACTCTGGATCAGCCACATATTTGTGCGTATTAAATGAAAAATATGCTCTTGAAGCTACATAAAGAAAATTATTCATCATAAAAGTAACATGCAAACAATGAGGCATTACTGTACAGAATGAAAATAGGGAGAGCACCTGCCTCGGCACAGCATAAGTGACCCATTTTGGCAATGAGAAATTATAATAGTTGTTTAAAATTGATTTTCTAAAATAGCTTGCCACATTGCTAGGACAAACTAGGGTAATGACTTTCTGAATAGCTTGCCACCTGTCTAGGACAAGTTAGGGTAACTTGATCGAAAGCACTTTTGCTTTTCAAAAAGTGTAGTCATCAAACACAATGTGGGGACATTCTCAGTTATGACTGGGGCAGACAGTGTCCCTTGACTCTATTTTTGTCGTAGTGTTTGTGCCTGTGTTTCAGAACTATCACTGAGGTTCATTAGCATGAGGGAACAACTACATTTAGCTCAGTGAAGTGTTTGGCGTAATCTGTTATCTTTTTTTTTCAATCTGCATGAGATGAAACCAAATGAAGTTCATCACTAACTAGAACAAACATGTGAATGGGTCTGAAAAATGGTTCACTCTGTGGTGTTATGGTGTGAAGAGGCATTCATTATCTGAAATCAATGGCATGACTGCCTTCTAAAGTTATCTGGTACTATTGTGTTCAGCTGTTTTGTTCCTTTTTTTGCTGTGAAATCATTTTTGTCCTCCCTCTTTTTAATATGTCATGCTGAATTGTCTTGCTTTTCATTTCTTTATTGTGGTGAACATGATTGTTGTTTTCTTAACATGCAGCTGTTGCCTTTGATTATGTTGCTTGAATATAGCCTGTGACATGTTGTCTTCATCTATCATGCACTTCATTTGTCATTGTGACGAACATGATTGTAGTTTTCTTTTTGTAACATGCGGTTTTGTAATATAAATAGTTTTTTTGATGGTGTATGCATTCATATTTAAAATTTCTGTATTTGTTTATTTCTCTCAGTGCTGTCACGTATAGGTACCTATAAGGCTGTATGTGTCTCCTTACTTTAACTTTGAGGTCCAGAAGGAAATAAATATATTTATGATTTTATATTCCTTGAATGCTATGCTTTTCTACATATTCTTGCCTAATTCTAGGCTGCAAGTTCACATTTCGATATTTTTGATCTGCTACTGATGGCCTAATTAACTGCATACTACTGTGATAGTTTCACATAAAGTAGAAAGTTTGGCAGTTGAACTGCCAGTCTAACTCAAATTGAACTTGACATCTGATTTTATTCTTATGTGAAGGTACAATGGTATTTTGAGTGATTACTTTGTAAACATAGCATGTGAGAAAGGAAATGTAAACGCACATATATTCCTGTCAAAGGATCAATTTAGTGCTTAGTTTTGAATGTAAAACAATGTTTCAATCATTTCAGGCAACCTGCCTGTCCTGTAGAAATGCAAGGGCATGTAGCATTCATTAAACTGGCTGTTTTAAAAATATGCTGTTTCTCAACAATTATACATACATCCTCCAAAATCATCAAGCAGTATTAGTAATGCACATGTAGTGATCATTGCTAATAATTTCTTTCTATATTGAATTGCTCAAGTTGCACTGTGTTTCAAATTGAAACACACTGTGTTCTCTCAATGAGTGGTCGCAATGACCGAGAAAACACATCATACTTCCTGCTGACTTTTCACATTCTGTGCTTACACATTAGGAATTCACAAAAAAAAACTTTCATTTTCAAAACAAGAAAAAATAATGCGAAATGTCGATTGAAAATCTGGTTTAAGGCTGTTGCTAAAACACAGAAGGTATTGGATGTCTGTTGAGTTCCTTTGTACTCATTAGGAAAACATTAAGACCAAACCAGAAACTCAAAATTCATTTTCATAAGGGCGTCTACACTGCGTTCATGAGGTATGTTTGAATATTTGAAGATGAATGTGGCGCGAGGCCAGATGATCTTCTATAATAGAAGATTACTAAAATTCAACACAAAAATGTTTTTAACCTCTTGAAGTTAGTTGGAAATGGTCGAGACAGGCAGCGGAAAATAGCGTTTGAAAAGGCAGCTAGATTACTAAGATGCTACAAAAGTAGTCAATATTACTACATGATCTCTGCAGTCTGCAGCGGATAATAACGCTAGAAGCAGTTTTAATTGAGAAACTGCTCAATATGGGGAGGGCTGAAATCTTGCTTTAATACGCACAAAGGGGTTATAGAAAGTAAGGCAAAAATTTGCTCACTTCAAACGAAGACTTCATGAATAAAAACTCTCCTAAATATACAGTGTTACCGAAGCCTGCTTCGGTAACAGCAGCTGTTCGACTCTTCTGTATATTGTGAGCCTTCCAAGGATCTTCTTTCACGTGTACATACCATCGTCATCATCCCGCGGCGCCACCGGTGGCACGCGCCTCGGTTGTTCATCGCAATAAACGCCAGACACGGCATCCCTTGCCTTGACGTCTCGACCTTGCCGGCTCGACCTGGCCTTTTTCCACAAGTGGTGGAGGTGGGACTTGATCCCCTTGCTGTTTTGTGCCCGGACTCTCGCTGGAGCTACGTTGCGGTCGCTGTTTACCACCTGCCACCATCGTTATGTCTACCGAGAGAACCCACGAACCGGCACGACCCTCTACCTCGGCTGCACCACCCCCTCCGACTGTTCTCACACGACAACGCGACCCGCCGCTGTTCGCTGGTCGTCGCGATGAAGACGTCGATGACTGGCTGGACACCTATGAACGCTGCAGTGCCTACAACAGGTTGGACGATGCTCTAAAATTTCTTAATGTTTCTTTCTACCTTATTGAGGTCGCTAAAACCTGGTTTATTAACCGCGAACCCCACACCACTAACTGGACCACATTCAAGCAACAGTTCTGCCAGTACTTCGTGGACCCGGCAATTCAGACTGAGATCGCGAAGAACAAGCTCGCTTCCCGTCTCCAAGGTCCCGATGAGTCATATGCGTCCTACATAGAGGCCATACTTGCACTTTGCCGCCGTATTAGTCCAACCATGCCGGAACCGGAACGCGTACACCACGTCTTGAAAGGAATAGTTCTGTGGCTTATAATACCCTAATTGCCCAGAATCCTTCAACTGTTGATGCCATTATTACGACCTGCCAACACATCGACCAGCTGCAGTCCTCCCGATTGCACCCCGGCATCGCTACTGGCCCGACCTCTCTGACCTCGATCTGCGGGCACTGATTCGAGCGATCATCCGCAAGGAGCTCCAAGCCCTCAAGCCTGTCTGTCGACACGGGTGCGATCATTCTTCGATGACTTCTAATGACGCCGGTCTCCGCAGCATCAATAAAGAAGAGCTGGTAACAATCACCCAACCTATTGCATCCAACCCTCCTGCCCCCGCCCAGTACCGACTTACGCGCACGTCGCAGCATCCCCCCCCCCTCCTTTCGTTCCGCCGTCCCGACTGGCACCGCCCTACATCACATCAGTGCAATGACGACGGCGCAACCTGCACCACCCTATTACACACCTTATCGCCCCTCTCGACCAGTCTGCTACTACTGTGGCACCAGAGGACATATATCCCGCTTCTGTCGCCGCCGCCTTCTGAAACTTTGAAACTGATCTGCCTTCAACTTCATATTATCAACGCCGGACTATTCCCAGCCCACCTCGTCGCTCCTCTCCGCCTCCAGTGTCCATGTCTGACCCTAGTGGAGCCCACGTATCTCGACGCCGCTCCCCATCCCCATACCGCCACTCAGTTTCTCCTCTCCGTCCCGCAACAACACTCCCTGTCCGCTATTCGGAAAACTAAGTGATGCAGTTGCCGGAGGTCAAACTCCACTCTGCGAAATTACTAAAAGTCCTCCTGATCGCCCGTATAATACGATTTCTGTTTTCGCTGAAGGATTATTGGTTGAAGCTTTGATTGATACAGGGGCTGCAATTTCTGTTATTGACGCTGCTTTGTGCTGCCGCTTACGAAATGTGACGACGCCATATGATGGACCTCAATTACGTGGAGCCAATGACGTTCCTCTGCGCCCTTCAGCAAAGTGCACTGTGCGAGTTGTTATCGAAGGCGTCCACCACCATGTGCAGGTTGCTGTGCTCTCACCTTGTGCGCATCTGATGATTTTTGGTTGGGATTTTTTGTCAACTACTTCCGCGTTAATTTCCTGTGGCGACCGCGTCATCCATATGACAGACAGTGATTTTTTATCTCTCGTTTCCGAACGACATTACCCCCTCACTGCCGCAGCTAATACGTTTTTGCCTCTTAGTGCGAAAAGCTACTTACCGTTGCTTCTGACCACATCATTGACGGAGACGTACAAATCGCACCATCTCATCGTCATCTTGCACGTGGCATCGCCTTCCCGTCAAGTCTTATCCGGTTCTGCAACGGCTCAGCGACAGTAGCGGCTACTAACACTTCACGTGAATCCCTCGTGCTCCCAAAAGGAACTTCTCTGCTTTGCATGGTGGATGTTCAACCTTCGTCCCTGATGGTGCTGACCGCCCCTCTGCCTCAGCAGCGAGTTTCGACTGACGTCTCTCTTCCTGTTCTCTCAAAATTATTAATCCGAACCTCACGCCTAACCAACACCAAGAACGGCTGACATTGCTTCGACATCACCAAGCCATTTTTAATGCCACTTCCCCATTACTGGGACAGACTAGTGTTGCATACCACCGCATCTTTACTGAAGGTAACTGTATCGTTCTCCGACGGCCTTATCGGGTTTCTCTCTCTGAAAGAAAAGTTATTGAATAAAATGTAAATGAAATGCTCCGTCGCGATATTATTCGTCCCTCAACAAGCCCATGGTACCTCTCCAGTAGTATTAGTAAAAAAAAAAGGACGGGTCGGTACGCTTTTGTGTTGACTACCGTGCACTCAACAAAATTACCCGCAAAGATGTATACCTGATGCCGCGAATTGATGACGCCCTTGACTCTCTCCAAGGTGCTGAATATTTCTCGACCTTGGAACTCCGTTCTGATTATTGGCAAATACCTATGCACAAAGATGACAAAGAAAAAAGCGCTTTCGCAACTCCCGATGGACTTTAAGAATTTATTGTTATGCCCTTCGGCCTTTGTAACGCACCAGCGACATTTGAAAGAATGATCGATACAGTACTTCGTGGACTAAAGTGGAGAACTTGTTTATGTTACTTGGACGACATTGTTATCTTTTCGTCAACTTTTAACGACCATCTTACGCGCCTGAATGAAGTTCTCACGTGTCTCGTTTCAGCAGGCCTTCAACTCTACACCAAGAAGTGCCACTTTGCACAGAAAGAAAATAAAATTTTGGGACATCTAGTTAGTCATGACGGCATTCGTCCAGACCCTGAATTTTGCTCGTCCTCAACGGACTGCAGATTTGCCCAGTTTTCTCGGCCTGGCTTCCTATTTCCGCTGTTTTATTAGACATTTTGCAACTATTGCTGCTCCCCTTCATGAACTACTTAAAGCGCGCAGCGGTTTCGTGTGGACTGAGTAGTGCGAAACTGCATTCAAGAATCTCAAGCATGGCCTGACATTGAATCCTGTTCTTGCCCACTTTAGCGACACCGCTCCAACCATCCTGCACACAGATGGCAGTGGTCGCGTTCTCGGCGCTGTACTCCTACAGCACGACGCAACTTCCCGTGAGAAAGGGATTGCCTTCGCCAGCCGGACCATGACTCCAGCTGAGCAAAATTATACCATTACCGAGCAGGAATGTCTTGCCGTCGTCTGGGCGGTTCAGAAATTTCGTCCTTATCTATATGGTCGCCACTTCACAGTTGTGACCGATCACCTTGCTCTTTGCTGGTTGTCTTCGGTGAAAAATTTGACAGGCCGACTTGGTCGTTGGATTCTACGCCTACAAGAGTACCAGTTCGACGTCGTCTATAAATCGGATCACCACCACCAAGATGCCGACGCGCTTTCTCTCTGCCCACTTTCGCCATCGACCTGCAGTTTTTCTACGCAATCACAGCCGATTCTCTTTGCCTCCGACGCATATCACAGCAGTTTCGTTTGACACCTCTGGCAATAAACACGCTCTCCGCTCGCAGCAACTAGCCGACGCCTACTGCCGTCCCATCATCGACCGCTTTAATGGCGCTTTGAAACCACCCAATGCTAGACTCCGCCGACAGTTACGCTACAAGCTCGAAGATGGCATCCTACTCCGCTACGTGTATTGTCCTGAGGGAACCCGCTGGATCCCAGTCCTCCCGCGCGTGCTTCGCCCAAGTATCCTAGCGGCTGTACACGATGACGCTACGGCAGGTCACCAAGGTTTTCACAAAACCTATGACCACGTGAAGAGACGGTTCTTCTGGCCTGGCTTGTCCTCCAGTGTAGCTAAATACGTCGCTTCCTGCCCCCTGTGCCAACGTCGCAAACGGCCGACTTCTCCACCTGCTGGCCTTCTACAACCTCTTCCCTGTCCCGCCACACCATTCAAAGTTGTCGGCATCGACTTATATGGTCCCCTGCCTCTCTCTGATTGGGGCAACGCTTGGATAATTCCGGCTGTGGACCACCTTACGCGCTACGCGGAGACAGCACCTGTGCCAACTGGCTCGGCTCAAGAGGTTGCACATTTATTTTTGCGATATATTGTATTGCGGCATGGCGCTCCACGGGTGCTCCTAAGTGACCGCGGAACGACCTTCTTATCGACAGTCGTTGCTAAAGTTCTGCACGCATCATCCACCCTTCACAAGACCCCTTCAAGCTACCATTTTAAGACTAACGGTCTGACTGAACGATTTCATCGCACTTTATCACATATGATCTTAAGTTACATCACACCGGATCATCGAAATTGGGACACTATTTTACTATTCGTCACATTCAGCATGGTTTCCGCAAAGGCGTGTCCTGCACCACTCAGCTGGTTGAACTTTTTCATGAGCTAGCGGATACTGCTGAAAAAAGGTTCCGTACCGATGCAGTTTTTCTCGACTATCGCAAAGCATTTCATTCCGTCTCACATGAACTACTAAAGTACAAAATGAGAACTCTTAACCTGGATGATAAAGTTGTGAAAGTAATCGAAGACTACCTGAGCGACAGAATGCAATGCGTGGTAATTGGAGGCGAAAATTCTAGCTTTGTTGAAGTTACTTCGGGAGTGCCGCAGGGCTCGGTGCTGGGACCGCTACTCTTCCTAATCTATATCAATGATATCCCTTCAAACATATCTTCACAAATAAGATTATTCGAAGATGATTGCGTTGTTTATAGACCAATCCGAAATGTACAAGATGTAGATGCCCTGCAGCAGGACCTGAACAGCATAGCCTCCTGGTGCCAAACCTGGCAACTTGGCCTGAACACCAACAAATATTACCAGGTAACATTTACTAAGTCTAGGATTCCTAATGAACCTACCTACAAACTAGGTGATACCACTCTCAGCACGGCAAAAGAAGTTAAATATCTAGGAGTCCTACTAACTGCTGATCTGTCCTTTGCAAATCATATTGATATGACCGTCAAAAAAGCTGGGAAAATGCTCAACCTACTCATACGGACCCTTGGAACTGCTCCTCAGATTCTTAAAAGTACTGCCTACAAGTCACTGGTAAGGCCTCAACTGGAATATGCGTCTGCAGTATGGGATCCGCATCAGCGGTACCTGACTGATAAATTAGAAGGTATACAAAACCGCGCAGCCAGATTTATATCAAGGCAATATTCCAGACATGCCAGCATAACACAGATAAAGAAACACATAGAACTCGAACCGCTACAGATAAGGCGCCAGAAGCAAAGGCTCAAACTTCTGTACTCAATATACACCGACACAACAGGCATTGATAAGGAAAAGTACCTCAAAACAGCCCACTATATTTCTAACAGGACAGACCACAGTTTTAAAATACGAGAAATGGCGTGTAAAACTAACTACAAAAAGTACTCATTTTTTCCACGTACTATTTCTGAATGGAACAGGTTGCCAGCTGATGTGAGTGCAGACCGAGATGTATTTTTACGGCTAATCGATGATTTGTGATTTTACTGTTCCTTCAAACTATTATTGTTGACCGAATGCACTGTTGTTCCTCTTGTATTTCTTTTTAATTCATTACTCCTTTGTCTACCCCCCCCCCCCCGCTTTTTTTGTTCTTTCTCTCATGTGATTTTTTTTTTGTCACTTTAACGTTGTACCCACTCCCCTGCCATAATGCTTCGGCGCTGCAGGGTGTACTGTAAATAAATAAATAAAATTCGCCTATAATACAGCAGTACTGCAGACTACCGGCTACTCTTCATCTTTCCTCGTTTATGGCCGCCCTCCCACCACAATTTTCGACAGTTCATTCTTCTCTACGTCCGACTGTTCCTCCACCTCAGTACCTGCCCAGTTTGTATCCCGTGTGGCCAAATGCCGTCACCTTGCTCGCCTCAACACAGTAGCCTGCCAGAAAGATCGCAAGAGTCACTACGATTCGACTCACCGTGTGGTCTCCTTCCGTCCTGGTGACGAAGTACTACTTTACATACCTCTCCTCACCCCTGCCCTGAGCGCTAAATTTCATCACCGCTACCTTGGTCCATACACGGTCATAGCCCAGACTTCGCCAGTGAACTACAAAGTGACACCTATTCATCCCCCAGCCGATCGACGTCACCGTGGCACTGAGTTAGTTCATGTGTCTCGTTTGAAACCATTTGTGCGCCGCGATGCAGCAGTTGCTTAAGAGATGCCAGGCTGGCCGCTTCCAACCCCCCCGGGAAAATTGTGTGAGCCTATCAAGGATTTTCTTCTTTCACGTGTACATACCATCGTCATCATCCCGCGGCGCCACCGGTGGCACGCGCCTCGTTTGTTCATCGGAATAAACGCCAGACACGGCATCCCTTGCCTTGACGTCTCGACCTGGCCTTCTTCCACAATATATATAATAAGGGAGGAACTGTACACCCAGTTATGTGTTTCTATTTCATAGCGTCCCCTCACTATCTGAATGAAGTGATGAATTGAGAGTTATGTAAAACATTCAGTCGGGATTTTCTGTTCTGCACAAGCATGCAGTCTTGAATAGCAAACTTTTCACAGAGATTTCAATGACCATTGCTTTAAATAAAGCGCCAAAGGAATGGCCCTTAAAGCAAATTGCTGAGCACTGGGACAAAACTATAAAACATTTAGACAAAATTATGGCAGTGAAGGTTTTTGCAAATGTAGACACCTTGAGTACTGCTGCATGAGTTAAATATGTGACATTAAGAGCGAAATGCTTAAATTTTGGTTGTCTCCTCTCAAATGTTTTCATGGATGAAAATGCAATAGTGCAATAAAGCATTTATTTAGACAAAAGAATCCATGCGTCTCATAGTTTTGCAGTCTAATTAAGTGTTATATGTAAGTGTTGAATTAAAGAACATGCTCGCCCAATTCTGGCTGAGACCGAAGAAATAATTTGCTTGAAAAGGAAGCATGTTTGTTTAGGTATACCGGTTGGATGGCTAATATACAAGCAGTGCACCAAAGGCAGCTGAGAGTACATAGATAACGCACTCATTGAACAACATTACAAAAATTAGCTGGGGTTTAGCTTTAGTTAAACCAGCTAGGTTGCGTAAGCAAAGCCGACGTAGCTTCTCTTTCTGTTCTTTCTTTTTCTTCTTCTTCTCCACCCCACATATAAAGCCCCGCTTTAACCAAGCCGTGTGAACATACCTTAGTGGGTAACGTGAATGCCAGGGTCCCATGTGAAAAGAGAGATGCAAGTTGGCAGCTCCTGCCATTTGAGGCTACGGAGTGGCTACCAACCGGGTTTACCCGACGGCTTGAAGAAGGGCCTCATCTGCGGTCGCTCTAAAGGTCAAACGTGGCTATCGGTCAGGTTTACGCGACGGGCTGAAACCTCGCGTAGTATTGCTTACGCAATAAAAAGCAACAGCTATCCACAGGCCTCGAAGACTCCATCGAAAAAAGGGGCAATTGTTTGTTGTTTCCGTCGATTTTATTTTAGCCTTCGAGAGCAGTGGGTATTTTTGACGAGATCCGTACTCTTTGTAGTATAGCTGCTGCTTTCAAAGCAGTAGAGTACAACAGTATAAATTACATGAACAGAGTATTCCAGATAGCAGGTTATTTCAAATGTGGCGATATCAATGGCCAAAACTGCATATTTTTTTCACACTGCGCTATTGGTAGCAAGGCAACCAAATTTGCTACCGATATTAACACTATTGATCACACTATCGAGAGTAGTACTATCGAATATACATAGGTTTTGAAGTTATTTACACTTTCAAAGTCTATCGAGACTATTGATGGTCAATTTATCGATAGTTCTGCATCACTAATCTCGGCGCATCATGAGCAGAAAAGAAGCAATAAAGCGACGTTACGTCACACCGAGCATGAACAAGAAACAAAGACCCCGTAAGAGCACAGGTGTGCTCCGTGCGCTACAATAATACTGATAAAGCCGCATTCCGGCAGCTGCTAAAACTCAAAATTTAGCTCTTCTTTTTTATTCATTCATCAAATGTATTTGTGACAGATTACATGAGGGAGTGGACGTTATGTTGGCGAACAAGTATAATGAAAATCACTATGATATGTTTTCGATCAGCCCCTTGAATGCTTTGTTGTCGACGGTTCTGGCCACTGCAGAGTGTAGGCCATTCAACTATCGTGATATAAGCAGAAAACATTACTGCTGATATGTAGTAGTATTCACCTCTTGGGGATACACTGCATTAGTGCGGCTTGTGTGGGCTATGTGGTGGACTCTTTTTATATACGGATTATTGGAGGGCAAAAAATTGAAAATTTTCTGAAAAAGGTTAAGCAATATAGAGGGTAAGCTTATTGGTGTTTTTAGTGCTGAGACGTTAGAAGTGTGGGAATAACTGGACAAAGTGAATCGTTTCGCTCTGTTTAACTGATGCCATGGCATTAGTAAAGTTATTTTGCCATGGGTCAAACAAGTATTAGTGCACTCTAGTTTAGGCCGCATAAACGCTTGGAAAACAAGTTTTTGGATAGTGGAATAAGCGAGATAAAGGTTACACCGTATACAAACTAGAATGTCGTATGCGCAGTTTATTACTTGGCTATTATCCTGTATCCATGTTAGAACATTAGAAATATATATAAAGAGGTACTTGGCTCTTTTAGTTTTACAGTCGGAATGCTATTTATATGTAATAAGGAGCAAGTTCCATAAAACCCCGGCCCTCAGTCACCAGCGGCTACGGAACAACTGACCACGGCGGTGGTCAGACCTGTGACGCAGCAGGGGGTGCTAAGAATTCCTGGCTCCGCTGGACAGGCCGCCATTGGAAACTAACCCTGGTAACGTTTAACGCTGGAACCCTAGCTAGTGAACCTAGTTTAGCAGTGCTGTTAGAGGAACTAGTGGGTCTGAAATGAGATGTGATAGGGCTTAGTGAGGTTAGGAGGCCGAATGAGGCATATAATGTACTGAAGGATGGGCATGTACTGTTATCGAGGTTTACCGGAGCGGCGAAAACTAGGAGGAGGTTTCAATGTCAATAAGTATATAGCGGGTAATATCGATGAATTTTATAGTATTAATGAGAGAGTGGCAGGCATCGTAATTAGGCTTAATAATCTGTATAAACTGAAGGTTGTACAGGCCTATGCACCTACATATAGTTATGATCACCAGGCAATTGAAAGCTTCGACGAAGATGTAGAATCGGTAATGCGAAAAATAAAGACTCAGTATACAGTACTATTGGGCGACTTCAATGCCAAGATAGGGAAAAAGCAGGCAGGAGACCATGCAGTAGGTGACTATGGCATTGGTTCTAGGAATAGCAGGGGTGAGTTACTAGTTGAGTTTGCAGAGCGCAATAACTTAAGAATCATGAAAACCTTCTTCAGCAAACGGAAGAACCGGAAATGGACATGGAAAAGTCCTAATGGGGAGACTAAAAATGAAATTGATTTCATACTGTGTTCAACCCCCGCCATTATGCAAGATATGGAGGTAATCGGGAAAGTCCGATGCAGTGACCACAGGATGGTGAGGTCGCAAATTAGCCTAAATCTGAAGAAGGAACGCTACAGATTAGTAAGAAAGAAGCCCATCAACGAATTAGCGGTGAGGGGGAGGGCAGAATAGTTCAGAATCTCACTACAGAATAGATATTCAGCTCTAACCGAGGATGGCGACATTACCCTAGAAGCAATGACAATAATTTCAGAGATATCATTACTGGGTGAGCTGTAGATGTAAGCGGTAGGATAGTTAGAGAGGATACCGGTAAGCTGTCTCAGAAGACGAAAGATTTGATTAAGAAACGCCAGAGTATGAAAGCTTCCAATCCAACAGACCAGATCGAATTGGCCGAGATATCAAAGCTAATCAAAAAGCGCATGGTGGCCGATATAAGGAAGCATAACATGGAGAAATTTGAGTATGCTGTAAAGAACGGGGGAAGCCTTAAAGCGGTAAAGAAGAAATTGGGCATAGGCAAAATCAGATGTATGCGATAAGGGACAAAGCGAGCAACGTCATCACGAATATGGACAAGATAGTCAATGTAGCCGAGGAGTTCTATACAGATCTCTAGCCAAAGTAGTCAGGACCGTAATGAGATTGGCGGTAGGGGAAAACAATCAGACGTTCCACCAGTGACGAAGGACGAAGTCAAGAAAGCATTAGAAACTAGGAAAAGGGAGAAATCGGCTGGAGAAGATCAGATAACTACAGATTTGTTGAAGGCCGGGGGGGATATCGTGCTAGAAAAACTGGTCCCCCTGTATACGCAGTGCCTGATGTCATCGACGGTACCGGAACCATGGCAGAATGCAAACATTATCCTCATTCCTAAGAAAGTTTACTCTAAGGACATTAAAAATTACAGACCAATCAGGTTAATTACTGTCTGTTACGTGTAAGGTATTTACTAAGGTAATCGCTAATAGAATCAGGACAACCTTAGACTGCAATCAAGCAAATGATCAAGCAAGTTTTCGGAAATGGTACTCTACTATCGATCATATCCATACCATCAACCAGGTGATAGTAAATTGCTCGGAATATAACCAGCCCTTATACACAGCATTCATTGATTGTGAAAAAGCATTTGACTCAGTTGAAA
Organism: Amblyomma maculatum; assembly: GCA_023969395.1. NCBI lineage: Eukaryota > Metazoa > Arthropoda > Arachnida > Ixodida > Ixodidae > Amblyomma > Amblyomma maculatum. The sequence continues at coordinate 29,535 of JAJIZL010032960.1, read as the reverse complement.
CCTCGGCGGTGATTCAGGCATTGCGAAATCAGGGGGTAGACGAGCCGCACGTGAAAGTGCTGGAAGATATATATATAGTGGCTGCACAGCAACCATAGTTCTGCATAAAGAAAGTAACAAAATTCCCATAAAGAAAGGTGTTAGGCAAGGAGACACAATTTCCCCAGTACTATTCACAGCTTGCTAAGAGGAAGTATTCAGAGACTTGGCATGGGAGCAGTTAGGGATAAGGGTAGATGGAGAATACCTCAGTAATCTGCGATTTGCTGATGACATTGCCTTGCTAAGCAATTCGGGGGATGAACTGCAAATAATGATTGATGGCCTAGACAGAAAAAGTAGAAAGGTAGGCTTGAAAATCAATATGCAGAAGACTAAGGTATTGTTCAACAGCCTCGGGAAGGAACAGCAGTTTACATTAGGTAGCTAAGTACTGGAAGTAGTAGGCGAATATATCTACTTAGGACAGGTAGTAACCACAGATCCGGACCATGAAAAGGAAATAACAAGGAGAATAAGATTGGGATGGAGCGCATTTGGCAAGCACTCGCAGATTATGACTAGCAGCTTACCGGTATCGCTCAAGAGGAAATAATACAACAGTTACATCTTACCTGTACTCACCATGGGGCTGAAACGTGGAGACTAACCAAGATGGTTCTACTTAATTTGAGGACAATGCAGAGGGCTATGGAACAAAAAATGGGGGGGGGGGGGGGAACATTAAGAAAAAGGAAGCTTGCGAGTGGGTCAGAGAAATAACTCAAGTTACCGACATTCTAGTGGAAATTATGAAGAAGAAATGGACATGGGCAGGACATATGAAGTGCCAGGAGAGGATAACCGATGGTCGCTGAGGGTAACAAACTGGATTCCAAGGGAAGGAAAGCGTAGCAGAGGGCGGCAGAAAGTTAGGTGGGCGGATGAGGTTATGAAGTTCGCAGGGGTCAAGTAGATGCAGCTAGCACAGAACCCGGTTAAGTGGAGAAATATGGGAGATGCCTTCGCCCTGCAGTGGGTAAAGTCAGGCTGATGATGAAGGAGCAACATACGACGGCGGTGAATGGGCGGCTGCATTGTTTTAGAAATACTCAATGGCGTGAACCAAGTTTACAGTTGTCTTGTGCGAGAAAGATCAATTTAACGCGAGATATTTGGTGCAGTCTGCCATTGCTTAGTAAGCGACCCAGTCGTAAGCGAAGTGACCGATTGTGGAAGAAATATTTATTGTTTTAGTAAACTAACTAAAGGACACGGTACCTGCAGTTTTCAAGATAAGGAAAAGAATGCGTGTGTAATTTCGACAGGAGACCTTCTGTGCATTTTTCTGCGATTTGTGTCCAGGGGGCTATATGGTATGTATTTCACGGCAGTGTAGGGAAATTTCTTTGTAGGAAACGATAGGGTTTTTCGCCGACTTCATGAGGTGTTGTCCCATCACGCGGCTGACGACTCCTTGGGATAAAATATGGGCAGGCGTATTTCCAGATGAATTTTATGGCACGGCTCGTGTTTTTAAAATCAAGCAGAAAATGTGATGCAATAGTGGACATTCTACCTTTCCTGAAGTCTCTAATTGCGATTTTCTGGTCGCTTTTAATATGTAGGAGTTACGTATCATGAAATCTATGCAGATGTGCTCTAAGAACAACTTCTGGGCTCAGATTTCGTATCTGATAACCCATTTATAATTTCGCCTTGATGAAAACAAGGGTTCGCAGCAAGCGTTAAAGGATTCGTTATTAAATGCTCCCCACAAAAACTTGATTTCTACAGTAGGTAGTGGAACCGCTGTCAAAAAGAATAAAGAAATATTTGGCCTCTCATTGGCTGGTTTGTCAACGTATCGCTCATATGGAAGCTACAAATGAGACCTAAACCGATGTACAATCCACACAAGGGGGGAGGTGTGCGTTTGCGGCGCACATGACCCTATATGGTTGGCTAAAAGTTCGTTGGAGGCATTTAGGTCGCTAATAAGTCGGTATAGGGGAAAGCATTACCAGCTGCGACTCTTTGGACTCAGTCGCCGCTTTTTCATTCACTTACTTTTCTGTTTTTATTTTTACTGTTTTCAATTTTGGCTCTTTTGGTTGTCCTTTTTTTACGGTGATTACTGCTATCTCATTTTGCTATTTTTACTTTTTCACACTTGACTATTTACGATGTTGTAGCGCAATAAGGATCCATGACATTAAAGCTTCGCAACATTTCAGCTCGTTTTTTTATTTATTTTATTTGTTTATTTATTCCTCAAAGGTCTCTGATGAGGCATTACATGAGGAAGTGGGCGTTATAGGGCAAATAAGTATTACAAAAATAATAATGAGATGTTTTGGATGAGCCGCTTGAATATTTTGGGGTCGTTGATTGTAGCGACTTCGGTGGGTAGGCCATTCCAGTCCTGTGCTGTACGTAGAAAAAATGACTGCTCAAAAGTAGTAGTGTGCGCCTGAGGGGGGTACACTGCGTTAATGTGGCTGGAGCGGGAGATTCGGTGGGCTCTTTTTATGTACGGGTTAGCGAATGGCAAAGAATGAAACAAAAATTATGAAAAAAAGTTAAGACGCCGGGAGGCTAGAGAGGGTAAGCGTAATTGTGCTTTTAGTTCTGAGATACTCGTATAATAAGAATACTTACACAAGATGAATCGTGTTGCTCTGTTCTGAACTGATTCGAGGGCATTAGTAAGGTTATTTTGGTTTGGTTTGGTTTGTGGGGTTTAACGTCCCAAAGCAACTCAGGCTATGAGAGACGCCGTAGTGGAGGACTCCGGAAATTTTGACTACCTGGGTTTCTTTAACGTGCACTGATATCGCACAGCACACGGGCGCCTTGCTTTTCGCCTCCATCGAAAAGCTGCCGCCGAGGCCGGGATTTGATCCCGCGTCCTTGGAAACAGTAGTCGAGCGCCGTAACCACTGCGCCACCCCGGCGGGGCGGTTATTTTGGTAGGGGTCAAAAATAGCATTAGCATACTCTAGTTTAGGCCGCACAAACGTTTGGAAAGCAAGTTGTTTAATAGGGGGTGAAGCGATGGAAAGGTTACGTCGTATATAACCTAGAGCGCGGTTAGCAGAATTTATCATCTCGTTAGCATCCATGTTAGGTCACATGAAATATGTACACCGAGGTATTTCACTGATTCAGCTTTTGCAGTCTGGATGTTATTGATGCTGTAATAGGGAGAAATGTAGTTACGACGGCGGTGAATGGGCAAGTGGACAGTTTTAGAGACATTTAAAGACATGAGCCAAGTGTTACACCAGTCCTGTATGCGAGAAAGATCCCTTTGTAACGCGAGAGAGACAGCGGAAGTTGTCATTCCTCGATAAACGACGCAGTCATCAGCGACGAGGCGAATATGAGAAGAAATATTATTAGGCAGGTCAATAATTTATATAAAAAAAAAAGAAGAGGCCCAAGCACGGTACCTTGCGGTACGCCTGAAAGCACTGGTGTTAAGGAGGAACAATGTGAGTTAGCATACCCGGACTGTTGATGGTTAGCCAAAAATCCTCGAATCCAGCTCAGAACGCATGAATGAATGGTAAGATGTGATAACCTTAACAAAAGATGACAATGGGGAACCTTATCAAATCCTTTTTCAAACTCTAAAAACAATTTGGAGGACTTTTAAGCTTCGCCTTTAAGAATGGAACGCGATAGCGTTATCGCGCCCCATTCGCACCGTCTACAGTTTGCGCGCACAAGAGACACCGTAGTGCGCCCGGCCCTGGAAGACACAACCACTTTGATTACACGTCTCTCAAAAGCGAGCTCATGTTCCGACGCTTCATGCCCTAGCGGTGACGTCATCGCTTTCCCTAGCCGCCTCTGCGAGAGAACCTTTCAGCTCCAGTTCGCGCGTACAAGCGTTCCTTCGCCTACAATGCGGCTAAGGCGTGCACTGAGAAGGGATGCTCTGTTTCGAATTCCTACATAGAGCAACTTGCTACACACATTTTTTTTATTAATCATTCCGCCACGCCACGTAGATGCGCTGCCAGCCACCTTGCCGAAATGCGCGGGCCTCAAGGTGCAGTCGTAGTTCGTCGGCAACATTGTTTCCGATCGGAGCCGGCGCGATGAAGATATTGGGGGCCATGCCCTGTTTATCTTATTCCGTGCGCCACACGCATGATGGCGCTACGTGCACGCCAAGCGAAAAGGAAGTACAGCGGAAAAGCAATTTGCCACTCGCTTAACTTCGTGTTCTGTAATTCTGCAATTTACATGCTCATAATTTACGCCACGGTGGCGTAGCGGTGCAGCGGTGGCGTAGCGGTAGAACATCCGCCTCGCATGCAAGAGGACCGGGGTTCAAATCTCGGTGCCACGCAATTCTTCACCGGATGAAAAAAAAAAAAAATCCGCGTGTCGATGGAATTGCATAAACAGGTTTGGGGTGCGACCTGATGCCGGTGAACACCTCCGGCAACGCACTCCCTCACCAGAACAGG
>JAJIZL010032960.1:0-20072 GCA_023969395.1 Amblyomma maculatum | reverse complement strand
TTCTTTCTTCTCTATTTTCTGTTCTGTCTGCACGAGGCAGAGGAGGTGGCCGTGTGGCGTCCGTGTGCTGTGCGATGTCAGCGCTCGTTAAAGATCCCCAGGTGGTCGAAATTACTCCGTAGCCCTCCACTACGGCTCCTCTTTCTCTCTTTCCACTTTCATTCCCACCTTCCTCCCTTCCCTTACGGCGCGGTCTCGGTGTCCACAGAAAACACGTGAGACAGTTACCGCGCCTTTCCCTTCCTATAAATAAATCAGTTTTAAAATCAGAGGAGGGGGCTCAGCTACAGAGCCAGTAGCAGGCCCGTGAATTTTCTTTTTCTTCTTCCTACAGCCACAACAACAACAACACAACATTGCACAGAACAAGGATGCCACTTCGTTTCGCTTCCATCGAAACGCAGCCGCCAAAGTCGGGTTCGAACCCGGGAACTCCGGCAAAGTAATCGGACGTCTTACCACTGCACCACACCGGTGGGGACATGTTGAGTTGAAGTCTGCCCACCGATTCGGTGCTGCGAAACCTTCCTCCGCGCTGCACCTCTATTCGCGGGCGGAAATGTAGACAACCGCTTGCCATCATGCTCGCCGGTACTCCACCCGAAAGCGCTACAAAACTGCATTTGTAGCTACAGACGTTTATAAAAAGAATTACCCATGATTAGGTTACTTCCTAATGCGAAATTAAAGCGCAGCTCATCAACTTTTTCACTTTTTCGATTGATTGAGGCAAATATTTCGAGCAAGACACGTATGTACAATTACAGAAAACTTTGTTTAGTTTTTCACGTGTATTCCTCCAAGAAACACTCCACTAGCAGTTCTTGGCTGTCATGAAAGAAGCTTTGTGGTGAAGAGAGCAATTGAGTTATCGGGAAGTTGCGGGAAGCAGTGCGTGGGCCCATAGGAACGTTGCGCGACGAACAGATAGCAGCGACTGACTGATGCCACTGACGCCGCTAGCGAGTGAGAACGGGATGCACGCACCGTGAACCGCTGAGAGCGAGCCGACGTTTCGGCAACCGGAGAGCACCCTCGCTGCCAAGAAGAAAAAGGGGGGGACCAACTCCGGCATTAGTCAGTCGCTGCTTGCACTGCCTCCGGCGACCCCCCCCCCCCCCCCTTTTTTGGTGTGCTCCGGTTGCTGCCCCCCCCCCCCCCTTTTTGCCGCTGTGGGCACCCCCCCCCCCCCACCTCTTCCTGCGAGGCTCCGGTTGCCAAAGCGCCTGCTTTAAATGTGGGATGAAAGGGGGGCGGTACTGGTTACAATGCCGATGCGGCCGACGCCGACGCGAAACCCTCGGAACGGCCGCCAAAGAGCTGCGCTCTAAAATAGCGTGGAAGAGGCGGGAGCCATAGCAACACATACGATGATACGCGCTGCATGCGCGTCTTTTGGTGTCACGGGGAAGGACGCCACAACACAGCGAGGAAGAAAAATACGCCCAAAAACACGTGATACGCTCTCAGTCGATGGGAGGGTCGAACGCTAGAGGAAAGCGCCGGAGATGAGGCGGCCGGCATGTTGGTACATTTAGGTTATTGAGTGGCTTTAAAACCGGCCGGTGAAGCGTCTGCGATGAAGTTTGATGGACCCTGAGCTGACGCGCTTCTGTTAATACATGTGTGATAGATATGCTGCCGATTAACAGTGCTGGACGGTCGTATGAGTCGTCTTCGTCTTCTACAAGTGCGCTAGGCATATCTCCTTGCTCTTGCTCGGGAGCATTCTGCGAGCGCTGATGGTGGATATGTACTACGTCTGATCCTCGGCGGCAGGGTCTTGCAAGAAAATCTGGAGCCGAGAAGCCGTAGACGAAGGCTAGTCGAGCCTGGGTGATGAGGGTTGTGAGGCGCGAAAATGCCTAGATGCGGGCGCGAGAGGCGGAGGCAATGTGACAGACGCGGGGAGACAGATTACGGGGAGACGCCGCCCGAGTCTCCCCGTAATCCGCGTCTCGGGCGGCGGCAAAGATGAATGCCGAACTTGGGAATCGGACGCTGTCCGCCAGAAGCGGGCTGAAGACGCTCAGAACCGAGTGAGGGAGGCGGATGCCCGGCAACAAAATCGGGCTGAAGAGGGTATGTGCTGAGCGAGGGAGGCGGACGGCATGCGCGTCAGAAGCGGGACGAACATATCGAGTACCGCATGGCAGAGATGTGAGCTAAACATCGAAGACAAAGTGAGGATGTCGAACTGCGTACCCATGAAGCCTATGTAAGACGTAAACAGCGACAGAAACACGATTACATGTCACAACAAACTCGTACTATGAGCAAATGACAGTTTTGAGACATTCATAGCAGGCTGGTGTGCGGCTTAAACGCATTAGAAACGATGAAAACTCAATGCGAGCGTGGTCCGATAACGCTATCGCGTGCCATTCTTAAATGTGACGCTTAATCGTCCTACTAGTTTTTATTGTGTCCCGTTATCTGTGCACACCAGAATAGCGCCGTAGGGAAGTGAAGACGATGGGAGTGAAAGCGGAAGGAACGAAAGATGTGCCGTAGTGGCAGCCTTCGGTGTGCTTTCGTCCACCTGGGGATCTTTAGCATGAACTGTCATCACATCGCGCACGAACGCCTCTGCGTTTTGCCTCTATCGAAACGCCGCCACTCTGCCAGTTTCTCAGGTTACCACGAAGCAAAAACTATCTTAATGATTTTGGACCCCGTAATTTGCCTAAGAATTAGAGTACTGTGTATCTGCACTATCTCAATCTTGTAGCTAATAGCTGTGCGTGCCTTAGGGAAGACGATTAGACTTATTCTCACTTGTTGCCATTAGGGAGTGTCTTTAGTCAGTCGCAGATCATATCTTGAGCTACTTCGTTCATAGCGGAGTGTTTGAAAGCGTAAAATCAAAATGCCAGTTTATGACAGACAGCCATCATTAATTCAATTCTGGTCCTAAAATCATTCTTTGTCACTTGTCGGCGCTGATGTTGATGTCTAATGTTTATTAAAACGTTCGGCAGCCCCGCGTGACGTACTAAGCGGGATAACGCGCGTTGAACTGCTGCTGTGTGATAGTTTCATATGCAGTTCAGTTCAGTCGTTCAGTCGAGCCCGACTCTTCGTGACCCTATGGAGCATATCACGCCACGCTTTCCGGTCTCTCACTATTTTCCTAACATCACATAACTTCATCTGCAGCGCCTCGAGGATGCCATCTAACCATCGCGTTTGCTGCCTACCCCTTCTCCGGTGACCCCCAACCTTTCCCAACATCAAATCTTTCTCCAGCGACTCCTCTCTTTTCACCAGATGACCAAAGTAGCTGAGCTTTAACTTTAGAATTTGACCCTCCAATGAGCAGTCAGGGTTCATGGTTGACAATATCGACTGATTTGATCTTTTGGCAGTCCAAGGAACTCTCAAGAGCCAGCACCACAATTCAAACAATTCTTCGGCGGTCAGCCTTCTTCACAGTCCAACTCTCGCATCCATACATCACAACTGGAAAGACCATAGCACGAGTTATACGGATCTTGGCTGGCAGACTAATGTCTCTGCTCTAGCTGCACTCTAACGCTGCATTCACATATTTTTGATTTTCATTTACCTGTGGGATTGTTTAGGCTTAATTGCAGGTATTACGCTCATCCCAGTCGGAAAAAACTACAGAAAATTTTCTGATGTTACGACAGAATTTCTGTGCGGTTTTTGATGGGAAACCTGTTGTGACAACAGAACATTCTGTAGTAACGTCAGAAATGTCTGTAGTTATAACAGAAAAGTTCTATAGAACTACAGACAACAGAAATATACTACAGAAAAACTACAGAACTACTGAAAAATACTACGGAACTAGAGAAAAGTCTGATGGTTACGACAGAACTACACGATATTTTGCCGTATTTTTGACACAGTTCTGTAGTTTTTTTCGACTGGGATTCATTAAGCAAGACAGCACTACATCGAGCCAGCTAGCTGCCGAAGCGTGGGCCCGGCCTATAAGTTTACTTGGACGAGGACGTGGACCCGGCCAGCCTGTCTGTGGCCATTAAAGAAAGAACGGAACCTTCACATAACCAGTCAGTAGCAAGGTACCAATGAATCTCAATTATAAGGATTCTTTGCTAGAGGAAGCAGAGCTGCCAGGCATCTGGCCGATGCTGACCGCCTTCAAATATCGCCGTTGGAAGCGGTTCTGTTCAACTGCTCCATTGTAAATAGTAGAAGAGACAAGTGTGGGGAAGACGGGGTTTAAATTTATAGCAAGTAGGCAAAAAGTGCTTCCCACGAGCGAATTCTTGCGTACTGACTACCGGTTATTCGCAATCATGATTTGGACGAGCATATTCGTTCTCCCCGCGCAGATTAGCTTTGATGACGCATACCTCCTTATATCGCAACATGTAATGCTCTATTTTCCATTTATTCACGGACCTTGACATTTGATAATACATCAGCACTACAGACGCTGCCTGAGACTACTCATCATGCATACCGCTGCCCGTGGCTGCAGCATCTTTAGTTCACATCAGTGAAACTACGTGTCAACCCCTTTTGTTCTGAAGAATGAGACCTTCTGTGTTTCACACGATCTTTCCTTGTTCTGAGAGCGTACTGCCACGGCCGCTCGATGGATTGGTACTGCTCCGTGAACGCAGCATATTTTGTATTTGGCCGGCAATACGTCGTCGTTAGCTTCGCAAATAATAAGCACAAATTAAAACGCTCCCGCCGTTACTTTTGACAGTACTCACCGAATTGCTTAGTGCTAACTCCACGCACAAAATAATGCTCGCTGAAATGTCTGCTGCACACATGAGAATGACCACTCGCTTCTTTGCCCATTAAAATCTTGCATAAAAGAGATTCGGTGAGCTTTTGGGTTTTTCAGGCAGCAATGGGAGCTTATTGCGGCAGGTTCCGTCGGGTACGTCGGGATACAGAGCAATAACGGACCGTGGCAACCGCTTAAATATACTTCAGCAACCACAGCAACAATGCAAGATCAAAAGTACAATGCTGGCACTAATTACCAAGCAAAATTACAGGGAAAAACGCGACCGTTAGCGTCTAAAACGCACAAATTGAATCGAGTGTCTGCTGCAGCAGCCGCAAGAGGAGTCACGTGATCCTACTTGCTCCTCTACGTCGACGCTAGCGCCGTTCGCTCCAGTGGTGGCGCTCGCGCCTAATACCGTATCTGACTATGCGATACCTAAATAAGTTGCCAGGCTAGTGTTAACCAGCTCGTCGCTCATCTCGTACAGTACACTTGAATGTATGGCTGGCGCGCTCTGCGCCGGTATACTGCGGGAGGGTTCCGGCCTCCATGAAGTAAGTGCAAAGATATGAAAAGAGGTCTTGTTCAACTTGCAATTGGATGATTTATGTGACTCCTGGCAAGGCACTTTCGGGTGTCAAGTCCCATTTCGATCTGACAACTGCAACCAGCATGTCTTTGATGAAGCTGTGACTGATGGGGCTACAGCCGAGAGAACGTCGAGGAAGCGAAGTTCGCTGCTGTTGATATTGGGGGAAATTTGCTGGTGTGACACATTTCTGAGTGCAGAACTTCTAGGTTACAATCTAAAGGGAAGCCGCTACGGCTACCATGGTAGACGCATCGTTCTTCTTCATAGGAATGGAGCGCTTTTCCATCGTACGCTGAGAACCGAGGTGGCCAAGTTTACTGCTTTTCAAGCAGTAATTTACACGGCTAGTTTGGCTTAAACGACGTCAAATGAGCGTGGTGAAATCGTTCTGGGACCCAGATGCCTGGGAGACTCGAATTCATCTGCAAAAAGAAGCTGACCACTCTGTCTATAAAATCGAGTAATAATAGTAGCTGTTGGACCAGCGTGTCAGAAATCAGCCTGAAATAATGGAGTTCATGTTCAGATAAATGATAATTGACTCATACTTTTTTTCCATTTAGAATACTGTTTACCTCCATTCGTTCGACGTAACTTGGACATAAGATTTACTGCAGCATTCACAGATTATATTGACGCAGCGAAAGTTTTTGGAAAGTCGGCGTGCGCGATGCAGACGGAAAGGAAGTCAAAGGAGGCACACGTTGAGTCTGCATTCCTCGATCATCACTTTCATGCTTGTCGCTTTCAGCACCTGTTTATTTCGGCAAAAGTCATCCTTCGTGTCTACGTAATATGTGTTAAGAGGAATAAGCATACGAAATAGGTAAAAGTATTGCTTCTTCCTTTAATTTACGACCACAAAATGTTATATAAATAAAATAAGATTTATTTTGCTTAAACTGGAGGGCGATTTCTCCACTTTCTATTTTGTAACAGCCATCTCTCTGAAGAAATGTACTCTTTCGATTGAAATTCGCGAAGGAAATGAACGCTCCGCTATTATATTCTATTCCGTCAGTTTCGTGAAACACGTGGACGAGCCATTGAAGGCGCAAGAGCAAACACGCGCCAACCGCCGTCCCAGAGGCAAGCGTCCAGGGTCGGAATCAGGATCCTCTATTTTTTTAAAGATAGCGAAATGTACACAAACACCCTCTCGAGTAGTCCAAGGGGCAGCGCTAAGAGACGACACACCACTCTCTTTCGTGCATACCACGCACTCATGAAGCTTCGCTCAGTTCACACATATACCGTTTAATTTAACACATTTGTAACCTTAGATGCCCGGGAAGCTTCCATCGACCGGGCCAATAACTGACACATGCCTGTACTACATAAACGTAGTAATAAAATGGGCGCTTAAACGAGCCAGGTCATTCTTCTGAGACATACGACTCAGTAAGTGGCTAGGATTTTTTCTTAATTTCGTTTTGTTTAAAAATTGTGGGGAGGAGGAGGAGGTAAACTTTATTAAAGAAGAGGTGGTAGGCGCGGGGTGGGTTGACGTTCCCGTCCCCGCGGTGGGCTCCTCTTCTAGGCCGGACGCCAGGTGGCCGACCGACGATGTCGTTCGGCGACCTCTTCGGCCCTCTCCGTGACTCGGAGTTGAACCTCCGGGTCGGAGCTGAGCAGCGCGGCCTCCCACTGAGATTGGGTAGAGAACTGCAGACTCTGTGATGGCTTGTCTTGATTACATAAGTATAGGATGTGTGGTGTGTCTGCCTTTTGATGTCCACAGAGAGAACAGACAGGGCTGAACCGCTCTGGGAACCAAATGGAGTACATGTACGGATTAAAGAAAGTGTCTGTTTGAAGCTGCCGCCAGGTGACTTGTTGTGGTTTACTTAGAGATCTATGTGGTTCTGGGAAGATTTGTCTTTCTTTCTTGAAGTGGGTAGTAATTTCTTTGTAGGTTGTCATCCGCTCCTTGGCCGACCTGAGCTCAGGGCAGCGCACCTCCCGGTTAACTACGAATCCTCGGGGAAATTGGTGCGCTGCCTCGTTCCCAGGATGGTCCGAATGGGCAGGGACCCAGATCAATGTGATAAGGCGGGTATGGGAGATTTTTTGTAAGATTTTTATGACTGCGGAGTGGGCCCTTCCTATTGCAAAATTTCGAATTGCGGTTTTAGAGTCGCTAAGGATGTATTTGGCAGTGGTGGAGGTAATGGCTAAAGCTATGGCAGCCTCTTCGGCCTCCTCCGGAAATTTTGTTTTATTGATTGTCGCCGATGCGGGGGGAGAACCTCGATGATCGACAACGGCCAGGGAAAAGGCATCTCTGTCCGCATGTTCTGCCAAGTCCACGTGCGCCGTGTCTTTCTGTACTGAAAATCTTTTGTGTAATTTTTGTGCCCTAGCCCTTCTTCTGTCCGTATCGTATTCTGGATGCATGTTTTTAGGCAGAGGACGGACTATTAATTGCTCGCGCACGTGTCTTGTAATCGGCAAAGTGTGGGCACGGGTCCCTTCATATTGTATTCCTGCTTTTTTTAGGATGAAACGTCCCGTTTCAGTGCTTGATAGTCTTTCGTATTGTGCGGTGAGGTGTGCTTCCATCATTTCCTCTAAGGTGTTATGAATTCCTAACTTTAGTAGTGTTTCATTTGGGGTATGACGAGGGAGGTTAAGCGCAATTTTATAGGACTGCCTAATTAGAGAATCCAGGTTGTCTCTTTCTCTAACTGTGAGGGTGACGTATGGTGTAGAGTAGATAACTCTGCTAAGAACGAAGGCTTCTACTAGTTTTCTGGTCTCTGCTTATTTAACTCCTCCACGCCTATTTGTGATTCGTCTGAGGAGGAGGGAAATTTGGTGTACGGTGTTTTTCAGTTTCTTAATTGGTGTGTCGTTTTTTTTGGTTTGACTGTATGAGCATTCCGAAGATTCTCAGTGTTTCCACTTCTTCGATGGCTGCACCTTCCACGTAGATTTTGATCGCAGGCGCTTTATTCTTTCTTTTACGCTTTGGGTGTAGAATGAGTAATTCATATTTCTGGGGGGGAACACGCGAGTCCTGCGGCTTGCGCCTCCTCTACGACTACGTCTACCGCTTGTTGTAGCGTATCTTGTATCGTGCCAGTACTCCCCTTGGTGGTCCAAAGGGTGATATCGTCCGCGTACAAAGAGTGTTTTAGGTCTGGGACTCTTGCGAGTTCGTGTGCCATATTTATTAGGGTTATATTGAATAAAAAGGGGGAGAGGACCAATCCTTGCGGAGTTCCTCTATCTCCTAAAGTGAAGGTGTCGGATTTGATAGTGCAAATTGAATTTTAGCCGTCCTATCGGAGAGAAAGTCCTTGATGTAGTTAAACGTTCTGCGCCTACATTCAGCAGTGAAAGAGATTCTAGGATTACTTTGTGTTTAACGTTATCAAATGATTTGGTTAAATCTAGGGCTAGGATTGCCCTGGTACTCCTTTCTTGCTCATGAGATAGGACTTCGTTTGTTAGTCTTAGCATCGTATCCTGTGTTGATAAATGTGGTCTAAAGCCGACAATAGTGTTTGGATATAAATTCTCTTTTTGCATGTGGGACTGGAGTCTGTCTAGTATGACGTGCTCTATCAGTTTTTCTATGCAAGAACTAAGCGAAATAGGTCTGAGGTTTTCGAGCGCGAGCTTTCTGCCAGGTTTTGGGATGAATTTAACGATGGCATGTTTCCAAGACGCTGGGAGTTTTCCCTCCCTCCAACACTCGTTCGTAAAGTCCGCGAGGGCTCTGTGATAGAAGCGTCGTCTAGATTTCTGAGTGTCTTATTGTTAATGCCGCCCTCTCCTGGGGCGGATGTTGTACGTACCTTAAAGAGGGCTGCTCTTATTTCCGCCATTGTTATGTCAGCATCCAGGATGGAGTTAGGCTCTTCTTTATAATCGGGCAGGGACTTCGTCTCACGGGTTGTGCAGAAGTAATTCTGCTGTAGCGTGTCTATAATATCTTGATCCGTGCCTGGGTCTATGTTTAAAATTTTGGTGATTTCCTTTTGAGTGTTAGCTTTGTTGGATTCCGGGTCAAGGAGATGCCGCAGAAGATTCCACGTCTCCCTCGTGCCTAGATTGCCATTCACATTTTCACAGATATGGTTCCACTGCTGTCTCACTAGTTCTGCGGTGTGGTGTTGAATTTCTTTCGTGAGTGTGACGATCCTGTTTTTAAGCTTTTTGTTATATTTTTGCTTAAGCCATCCTTTTCCAAGGCCCTGCCTTGCCTCCCACATGTGCGTAAGTCGGCTGTTAACCGTATTTACGCCTAAGTCATGTACTAGTTCCTTAGTGGCCTTTGCCATATCCGATACGAGGGTCTGTGTCCAGTGTTCTAAGTCTATGATTGGTTCGTTATTTTGGTCGCGGATAGTCCTATGTTTGTCCCAGTCGGTGATTTTGTTTTTTCTGGGTTGGGGTTTGAGATTGGCAATGGTGGTTTTAGACATTATGATATAATGGTCACTTCCCAGATTTTGTGTGGTGTTGCTCCAGCTTAAGTCTGGGAGCTTTTGTCTATCGTGAGGTCCGGGCACGTGTCCCTGGTCACGCTGTTGCCTATCCTAGTAGGTTGCATGGAGTCCGTGCATTGGGTGAGCCCTCTTTGCTGGATAAAATCCATTAGCGCCGTTCCTTTCCTGGATATGGTTGCGTGTCCGCATTGCACGTGTTGAGCGCTGAAGTCGCCCACAATTAGGGTTGGGTTTTGGCCTGCGATTTGGAGGGTTTTGAGTATAGCGGCTTTCGCTGGTCCAGCCGGTGCCCTGGGGTGGCTGTATGCGTTCAGTAGGAACAGAGAAGAGGAGTTTCTTCTGCTAGGCAGAATTTCAATTAATATACAATCGAGCTCTACGTTTTCAATCTCGTGGTTAACCACGGTAAGATTTCTATGTACCAACGTAGTGGTTTAAAAGCTGTTCTTTGATGTGACATGGCAGAACCGCCCGGTAGCCTGGCAGTTTTAGTCGAGACATTCTGGGTTCTTGAATCGCTATAACGTCAGGTTTTTCGGATTGCGATTGAATGTGTAACTGCAGATTTGCTTTTTGTTGCGCATAGACCTGCAGTTCCACTGCCAAATTGTTACGGTTTTAGGATTGGCCATTTTGCTGGGATAGATCGATTGGCGCCCCCTGAGCTGAAGGGGGAAGCCGGTGTAAAATTTCCTCTAAAACGGTGTCAATTACTCCGAACTTGTGATTTACATCCTGTATGTGTTGTTCGAGTCTTGTGTGTTAAATTATAAACTCTTTGGGTTAGACTATCGAGTTTCTAGCTGTGCTCCTCCACTTTTTGTTCGAGTTTTGGGACTCTATCCTCCACTGAGGTATTCCTTACGTGAGCTGCTACTGCTTGTTTTTTGCGAGGTGTTTCTTTCTTGCTAACTACGCTTACTGGGGTTTCGATTGAGGCGGTCCCAGTAGTTTACATTTCGGTTACTTCCGGCAATGGGAGTGGTTTCGGCGGTGGGTCCTTAGATATGGCGGGTGCTTTTAGTTTACTATTTTCTTCCTTCAAGTGTTTGATTCGATCCGTGAGAATTTGAATGTGGTGGAGTGCCTGATCTAGTTTAGACTGTAATGTCTGCAGCTCCATCCCCTTCCCATGAGAGGCCACTCCTGCCCAGCTCACCTGTTTCGGCCCGGGGCTCTGAGTCCGGCTGCTAGTGCTGGCGCCTCCTCCATTGCTGCTGCTTCCGTTGCGTCCGCCGCTGCTGCTCCGTCCGCTACGGCTGCTGCTGCGTCCGCTGTCCAAGGACGGGAAGGAGCTAGAGCGGTCCTTCCTTTCGGTAGATGTTGGGTCGTCACATGTCCGTGATGTGGGTCTTGATTGGTGCTCCGACATTTTCGTTTGGTGTCGTTGATATCGCTGCTTGCAGCTGTTATCGCCTGTGCGGTGCCCTCCTCCGCAGATAATGCAGGCCGGGTCGCAGACTTCTTTCAGGTGTTGGTCGCCGCAGTACGGGCACCGTTGTTGCGGTGGCTCCGGACATACGTCTCTTCTGTGGCCGACTCTTCTGCAGTTTGTGCACGCCTCTACTTTAGGAATGAAGGGGTAAACTGGGTACAGGACTCCGAAGTAGACGATGCTATCTGGGAGTTCGTCCGCGTCGAAGTGAAGCAGGAGGGACTTTGATGTTCTTCCCATGGTGCGTGCTTGAACGATGTCAGGGTTTCTTTTTCGGAATTCGGTCATCATTTGTTGGTGCGTTTCGCCATCGTAAGCCCTATAGATAATGCCCTGCAGGGCCCTGTCCAGAGGGGCGATGTACGACGTCATAACAATGCCCCACGGAGACCTCCCCTGTGTCTTCGTTGCAGCCGGATTCGACATGTACGGGGTCAGTGTCGGACGCCGCGATGCACCTAGTGCCGGCGCTCTGGCCATACAGTGGAGAACTGTTTCTTGAGTTGTGCTGATAGGCTGCGTCAAAGCCATTGGTCACGAGAAGATGACGTGACATCAGAACATACCATGGATGTGTCAGAGGTTGTCGATGTGACCGGTGAGCTAAGTCGTGGACCCCAAATTGGTAGAGAGCAGAAGCGTTCTGCATTTCATATCAACACAGAGAACCTGCAGCGACTGCTCATCTAGAATCCCCATCTCCAGAGCCAAAACCGGCGGACCCAGGCCCGCCTGTGAGTGCCACACAGAGTGCTGTGTTTGCTGCACAGGAACCACCTGTCACTGAAGGATGTCTGGATATGCCTCCTGTGGAGCCAGTGGAGAAGATACTGCCAGTGAATGCTCGCCTATCTTCCTTCCTCATTGATTCTCCTTCGCCGTGGGAGGGTAACGGTCAGCCGTATGTGGCAACGATCCCTCGTCCGGTTCTCTGTCGGCTGTCAGTGTGGCAGCGAGCGATGTGCTCCGTTCATGTTCGTGTGCCGAAGCCGTGCGTGTCTCAGTGGAGGGTATGGACAACACAGCGCATTTCAATCGTCCCGCAGATGATGAGGTGTGTATCGATGGTGATAGCCAGAAGGAACACTAGGTAGAGGCCACGGGAAGGGTGACTTTAAAGAGGAGGGTGATGTCTGCCCGAAAGGCCTCCAATTTGCAGGCGCGCCACCCCATTCCATGGAATGTTTAATAGGACTGTTACCAAAAATGGCTACACTCGCAGCATATCACTTCGCTACCCTTAATGTCAGCGGTATGCGTAATCGTCAGAGGCAGCAACAGTTAAGGCATCTGTTAAAGAAATGGAGCGTGTCCGTAGCAGCAATTCAGGCAAAAAAGTTGTCCTCCGATGAAGATACGCAAGCTGCTCTCGAGCCGTTTTTGCCAGAATACAAAAATACTGTTAGCCACGCTAGAGGCTTGTCCGAAGGGTGTATGGTATTCCTACCCAATACGCTACATAGATGACGAGGGGTGACTTATATGCTGTGACCTCACAATTTCAGGTATGTAGTGACGAATTATTTGTGTTTACGCCCTCGTAAAGCAGCGAGATGGAAAGCTGTTTTTCCCTTTCCTGTGAATCACCCGTGTAACCTCAATTCTATAATTAACATAGTGTTTCACTTGCACCTCTTTCCCTTTTTTTTCGATCAACCGATTAGTTCTTCATCCGCGAGGGAAAGACAGTGGGCCTTCCGTTTCCTGTAAACCACCGAACTGGCTCTAATTAAGTTTTGATAGAGGCGATACGAAGAGGTGTCCGTGTGCTGTTAGATGTTATCGACATTTGTTATTGCACGTTGAAGTTCCCCATGTGGTAAAAATTAATCCGGATCCCTTCACTATGGCACCCCTTTCACTGTTTCAGCGTTCACTCCCATGCTCCTCCTTTCCTTTACGGTCCGGTTAAGCTTTCCACAGAACACGTGTGACAGACAGTGAGCCTTTCCTTTTCTGTAAAACAAATATTATTGTTAATGGTTCGAATTATCTAATTAAACCAAATTAAACTATTTGTCACTTGAGACCTTTCCCTGACTATCCTTTGATACAATTATTTTTCCGAAATACCAACCAGTACCAACCAAATTTTACAGCGACGACAGTTATGCCCACACGAAACCTGCTGCATCATCACCATCATCGTCAAAACTTTTATTATTATTCAAAATAAAACTCCTTTTTGAACCCCCGGCACGCAGGCCTAACGGAGCTCCGCTCAGGAGCTTCGCAAATAGCCATACAACTTACGCTTTATTAAGTGGTTCACAGAAAGGGAAAGGCATATTATCTGTCACACTTATTGTGTGCGCACCCTAACCGCGCCGTAAGGTAAAAGAAAAATGTCTGATTGAAAGTGGAAAGAGAGCAAAAAAAAAGAGCCTTAGTGGAGGGCTACAAGGTAATTTAGTCCATTTGGGGATCTTTATCATGCACTCACATCGCACGCCCAGCGGACGCTTCTTCATTTCTCCTTGATCGAAACGCAGCTGCCGGTGGTCGTGATCAAACCCAGGCACTGCAGTACAGTAGCCGGGCATTTAACTACTGCACTACTGCGGTGGGGAATATATATGATACGAAGTAGGTCGTTTTGCTTATTTCTAATCTTCCCGCCTGTTTGCAGCTCTCTGTTGTTGTTGCGACTGTAGGAAGAAGGAAAAGAAAATGGACGGCTCTGCTACTGGCTCTATAGCTGAGCCACCTCCGCTGCCTGATTGATTTATATAGGAAAGGAGAGGCGCGGTAACTGTCTCGCTTGTTTTCTGTGGACCCCTCAACCGCGCCGTAAGGAAAGGGAGGAAGGTGGGAGAGAAAGTGCAAAGAGAGAATGAGGAGCCGTAGTGGAGGGCTACGGAGTAGTTTCGACCACCTGGGGATCTTTAACGTGCGCTGACATCGCACAGCACACGGACGCCACTTCGTTTCGCCTCCATCAAAACGGAGCCGCCGTGGTCGGGTTCGAACCCGGGAACTCCGGCACAGTAGTCGGGCGTCTTACCACTGCACCACCCCTGCGGGGCCACCTCCGCTGCCTCGTGCGGACAGAAGAGAAAATAGAGAAGAAAGAAACAGAAGAGAGAGAGAAAGACGCGCGCCGCAACAGTCGTCGTCCACAGCCGCGGGTGCAATGATGGCTTACAACAGATAACAATTCGGTGGCAGGCTAGCCCCCGCCGCAAGCGGCGTTGACCTACCTATCCCAGCCCCATCAGGGCCAGGCCCAGCCACCCTCCATCCGAGCCCCCCGTGGAGCTCTCTGAGCAGACGCCAAAGTGGCAGACCAGCGACTGATGGCGAACTGGATGGCAGCTTTAGTAATCAGCAATCTTGCCCGACAGAACATGGCGTGATAACAACCAGCATTAATGGAATTAAAGCAAGCACTACGTGACGTATCACCGCGAAGTTTACAATAGATATCAGTTTGAAATTTCAAATTACAAAGGTAATTTAACAACATATATTGTAACAGCCCAAGTAGGTTTGGTTTGGTGTTTACCGGAGAAATCCGGAAATTTTGACTGCCTGGGGTTTTTAAATAAGAACATACACTGCACTGCACATTGGCGCCTTGCTTTTCATCTCCATCAAAAGGCGGCCAACGCGGCCACCATTTTATCCCGCATTCTTGGGCTCAGAAAATGAGCGCGCTAACCATTGCACCAAAGCGGAGGCTGAAAGCAAGGAATAATGAGACAGTAAGCACAATATGGTGGTGGTGGTGGTTTGTGGGATTTAACGTCCCAAATCAACTCAGACTATGAGAGACGCCGTATTTTATTACTCCGGAAATTTCGACCACCTGGGGTTCTTTAACGTGCACTAACATCGCACAGTACACGGGCGCCTTGCTTTTCGCCGCCATCGAAAAGCTGCCGTCGAGGCCGGGATTCGATCCCGCTTCCTTGGGAACAGTAGTCGAGCGCCGTAACCACTGCGCCACCCCGGCGGGGTAGTAAGCACAATATATGAGCCCAAATAAGTAACTGACGCAACCCACCAACCAGAAAACGCGTTGTATGGTTCCGCATCAAATATTGTCCAGTCGACTGAACAGACAAGAGAGTGTTAAATTATGCCGATCTACATATGGGATTGCAAGCCCCTATAATAGAGCTCACAGCATTGTCCAACATATACCATGTATGTTGTGGCGGTTGCGACTGAACGAAGAAGGAAAATAAAATGCACGGGCCTGCTACTGGCTGTGTAGCTGAGCCACCTCCGCTGCCTCGTGCGGACAGAAGAGAAAAGAAGAGAACGAAAAAGACGCGCGTCGCATTATTATTATTGTTATTATTAACAGCTGTCGGTCCCCCACCGAAACAGTAGCAGGTGCAATTACGGCCTACAACAGATAAAAATGGGAGCAGGCTAGCCCTCACCGCAAGCGGCAGTGACTTACCTGTCCCAGCCCCGTAGGGCCAGGGTCAACCACCGACTATAAATGAATATATCAGCGAAAGTCAGTTGAAAAACGGTTGACACCGTCCGTAATAGTGCTTAAAGGGGTGATGAGAAGATCGTTCGATCTATTATCGTTCTATACTTGTATGAATAATTTAGAGGTCTGTGATTCTACTGGCAAAGTTTTAGTGCTTAGCGCGCGGCGCATATCACTCAAAAGCGCGATCGAATCGGCTTCGGGAAGCTCCAGTATATTCTAGGCACTATAGCTCCTCCCACCGAGGGCAACCGCCATTTTGAAATGCTTGGGTGACGTCACAAAGGATAGGCGGTGTAGCGACATCTGCAATGCAGGCTGCAATATTGTCACGTAGTGGTGACGAGGTCGACGACACAAATGAAGGGGTCGATGATTGCACTAAAGAAACTCTTTATTTGGGCTGACTTGCGCCCGCAAAAGAACTAAGCAACTCGGCGGTGGCGATAACAAGAAGCGTGCTCGTCGGTCGTCGGACAAAGAATGCTCGTCACACTCGGCAACGCTCAATTTAAATGCTGCACAGAACAATCTAGATAACGTCGCAAACAGCTACCAGCACGGGCTGGAACATTGTGGAAAGACACCCAAGTGGCCGGAACCTTCGAGACAGATCTCGGTGCATCTTGCGCTACAACAAAACTGATAAAGGTGTGACTCGGTACATCGAGCATTAACAAACAAAGATTACGGAACTGATACGCGGTCCAGAATCAGAGTGATAAGCCTGTATGCCGGCGGCTGTTAACAAAACAACAAATACTGTTTTGAAGGTTTCGCGGCATTACTCCCCCCTTAAAAAACATCGCCTGGATGTTCCAGAACAAAGAAACTTAAACATAAACACTGCAAAGTTTAAACACCACAGATTCTTTAACGCGCGTAATATGGCTTCAGTCGCACAACAATTTCTGGGCGTGCGCGTCGCCGTTGTGATGCTGACGTTCCGTCGGGAATGACTTCATAGTCCAGTGGTCCGACGCGACGAAGGATTTTGTACGGCCCAAAGTATCGACGCAACAATTTTTCACTTAATCCGCGACGGCGAATTGGTGTCCAGACCCACACTTGGTCTCCTGGATTGTACTCTGCATGGCGTCGTCGTAAATTGTATCGTCGGCTGTCGGTGCGCTGTTGGTCTTTAATACGCAGCCGCGCGAGTCGTCGGGCTTCCTCTGCACGCTGCAGGTAGGCGGCGACGTCAAGGTTGTCTTCGCTGGTTACGTGCGGCAGCATTGCGTCGAGCGTCGTCGTGGGCTCCCTGCCGTACACAAGCTTAAACGGGGTCGCTCTGGTCGTTTCCTGGACTGCCGTGTTATACGCGAAGATCACGTACGGCAAGATGGCGTCCCAGGTCTCGTGTTCAGCGTCGACGTACATAGCGATCATGTCCGCGATCGTTTTGTTCAGGCGCTCCGTAAGGCCATTGGTCTGGGGATGGTACGCAGTTGTTCGTCGATGGCTTGTGTGACTGCATTCCAGGATGGCTTGCGTCAACTCTGCCGTAAATGCCGTTCCCCTGTCCGTGATGAGCACTTCTGGGGCGCCGTGTCGCAAGAGAATTTGTTCGACAAAAAATTTGGCGACTTCTGCCGCGGTACCATTTGGTAGTGCTCTTGCTTCGGCGTAACGGGTAAGGTAGTCAGTGGCCACGATGATCCACTTGTTACCCATAGACGAAGATGGAAAGGGGCCGAGGAGATCCATCCCAATTTGTTGAAAGGGCAGGATTGGGGGCGGAATCGGGTTTAGTAGTCCTGCTGGTCTGATCGGCGGCGTCTTGCGTCGTTGGCACTCACGACACGTCTTCACGTAGTGGGAAACTTCGGCAGGCAGTCGCGGTCAGTAATACTTCTCCTAGATTCGACGCAACGTGCGCGAAAATCCGAGGTGGTCTGCTGTGGGCTCGTCGTGCAACGCCTGCAGAATTTCTTGCCGAAGGGCTTTAGGCACTACGAGAAGCTGCGCGGTCTTGTTGGGTGCAAAGTTCTTCACGAGGAGGCCATTGCTTAACGTGAAGGATGATAAATGTCGCCTGAACACACCAGGAGGGGAAGCGGTCTTTCCTTCCAAGTAATCGGCTAGCGCTTTCAGCTCAGGGTCTGATCGCTGTTGTTCTGCGAAACTGCTGGCGCTTACCGGTCCCAAAAAGGCGTCATCGTCCTTCGGGGGAGAATCGACGGGAGCGCGGGATAAGCAGTCTGCGTCGGAATGCTTCCGGCCCGACTTATAGACTACAGTCATGTCAAATTCTTAGTCGTAGGCTCCATCTGGCAAGGCGGCCGGAAGGATCTTTCAAATTAGCCAGCCAGAAGAGCGCGTGATGGTCGCTTACCAACTTGAATGGTCGGCCGTATAGGTATGGACGAAACTTAGAAGTAGCCCATATGATCGCAAGGCACTCCTTCTCGGTCGTTTACTTCGGCTTTTGTGAGAGACCTGCTAGCGTAGGCGATTACGTTTTCCTGTCTGGCAGTCTTCTGGACGAGAATGGCTCCTAGGCCTACACTGCTCGCGTCGGTGTGAATTTCGGTCTCGGCGTTTTCATCAAAGTGGCCAAGTGCAGGAGGACATTGCAGGCGGCGCTTAAGTTCGTCGAAGGCTTCTCCTTGCGGCGCTTCCCATTTAAAAGGTACGTCAGCCTTTGTAAGCTGCGTCAACGGTTCGGCGATCCGCGAAAAGTTTCTGAGAAATCGTCGATAATAAGCGCACAGCTTTCTTGTCGGCAGGCGGTGGGAATTGTGCGATTGCAGCTGTTTTTTCCGGGTCTGGGCGAATACCGTCCTTGCTAACGATGTGACCTAGGAATCGGAGTTCTTCGTAGGCGAAGTGACACTTCTCTGCTTTTAGCGTTAGCCCCGATGACTTGATGGCTTCCAGCACTGTCTGTAGTCGTTTTAGGTGGTCTTCAAAGTTTGACGAGAAGACAACAACGTCGTCCAAATATACCAAACAAATTTGCCACTTCAAGCCTGCCAGGACTGTGTCCATTACTCGTTGAAACGTGGCTGGTGTGGAGCAGAGGCCAAATGGCATCACCTTAAATTCATAAAGGCCGTCCGGTGTGATGAATGCGGTCTTCTCGCGATTTTTTTCGTCGACCTCAATTTGCCAATATCCAGATGTCACGTAGTGGTGACGAGGTCGACGACACAAATGAAGGGGTCGATGATTGCACTAAAGAAACTCTTTATTTGGGCTGACTTGCGCCCGCAAAAGAACTAAGCAACTCGGCGGTGGCGATAACAAGAAGCGTGCTCGTCGGTCGTCGGACAAAGAATGCTCGTCACACTCGGCAACGCTCAATTTAAATGCTGCACAGAACAATCTAGATAACGTCGCAAACAGCTACCAGCACGGGCTGGAACATTGTGGAAAGACACCCAAGTGGGCGGAACCTTTGAGACAGATCTCGGTGCATCTTGCGCTACAACAAAACTGATAAAGGTGTGACTTGCTACATCGAGAATTATCAAACAAAGATTACGGAACTGATACACGGTCCAGAATCAGAGTGATAAGCCTGTATGCCGGCGGCTGTTAAAAAACAACAAATACTGTTTTGAAGGTTTCGCGGCAATATCAAAGAACTCGTCTCTTTTTTTTTTCCACGGTTGACACACACCATGCAGAATTGTGTGATGAATATATTACAGCACGAAAGTGTAAGGCATGGTTTCATCAGCATAAGGCCCGGCCAAAGTCAGTGGACTGCACGTATATAGGTTTCTTAGCTTATCGACGCACTGATCTTTCGCAGTACACCGGCGATGACGCTAGCACGATTAACGGTCGCCTATCACACTAGTGTGAGGCTTTCGGCCCCGCGACGCCGACGGAACTGATAAGCGGACGGTCGTCTGATCTGTTTTGGTCGGATCGGAGGCCTGGCGAGAACTGACACCTGATGAGTGAAGAGCCTGAACAGCTGCCCTTGTTTTTAGCGGAACCGTGTCAGAAGCAGGTAAACAAGAAGCTACACTTTGTGTTCCCCCTTGTCAGCAGCAATGACCTTGGCCAGAAATGTTAGTGGCGTGAAACGGCCGACTCGTTCACCGACGAGTAGGCCTAGCGCGAGTACGCGGAGTTCGGGTTCAGAGTTTCGGCGATTACGGAGCACGCATTCATAAACTTTAGGGATTGCATGTGGCCTTCGGGTGTAGTTCTGGCAGCAGAGATCCCAAATCAACGACTGCTTACATCACAAAACGAGGGCACATTGAGCGGGAAGCGTCAATGTTACCCAGTTTAGCGAGCGCAGTCGACAGCTGTCGGCGCTGCCTGTTTTTATACGCGGCGCAGGCGGAGGGACGTTGCCTCTTTTGCAGATTGGGGGAGAATCTGCAAGCGGAACGACGAGGAAGAAGAGGGGGTTTTTGGACTGGGGTGCGTGAGAG
>JAJIZL010032956.1:0-18718 GCA_023969395.1 Amblyomma maculatum | reverse complement strand
AAGTTCAACAGCCACGACATGTCTGTTACATGAAGTTTTGAAATGCAGGCACTTCAAAGGGGGTGGCATTGGGGAATTAAAAATCTTCGTAATATCGAGGAATTCGCTACATGGAAGTTCGTTACATAGAAGCTGAACTGTTTATTGCATGTGTTAGTATGTGAAAATACATCTATTGCACTGATCACGATGAGGTGACTCCTTTGTACAAATTTGTAACTGAGAAACGCATATTGTTTTGTACTGGTAAAGACTTGCAGAGGAATCAATGCAGGTATGGCTTTATTTTCATGATAACCAAGTAGACTATGAAAATGATACAGAATATTTATTATAACTTTGAGTTCCTGCCAGCGAACACACACACGAATGCAGTCAGACACTGATGATGACAGAGCAGTTTTGCACGCTCCGAACGCCCTCACCCTGAACAGCATCCAAAGAAGTAGCCACTGTTATAACTGCTATAAGCAAAACGTTTTTTCAACTTGTTGATGCGCACTAATTAGCTATTACTACCATCAGTTAAAAATATACCTAAAACAAAAATTGTTGTTGACTATTTAAACCATTCAGCCATAAAACCCAATGAAATCATTACTGTAGTACACAGAAAAGTGTTTTGTTGACTTGACACTGACGCCACTTTCACAGGAGAGAGTGGTGGGAAACCTTTTGTCGCACCCTTCGAGATTGCTTTGTTTGAAAGGGCGCCAGTCACACTCCTTCCGGCAAGGACTTCAGCCCCCCACAGGTACACAGCCATCTGCTTGCAGAAGGCAGAGTTCGATGGGAGATTGAAAAGCCTACACCATGTCTCTTGGTCCATGAACCTGTAAATAAATAAGGGAATTGTAGTGTGGCTTACAACAAAATAATGAGAAGAGGCACTTGATGCAGCTGATATTTAATAAATCTGACTATGTGTCACTCGTAACATTTTATTCCACTTGCTGAAGGGACAATAGTACCTGATTGAATGAAGTTTAAAACAAACAAGAACAGATTATTTATAATTTACTTTACTCATTAAAGCTAACCTACCGGATTGGACAATAAGATCATAAATTGAAGAAAATGGAACAAACTTTGGAAAAGAAAAATGTAGGTGTACATATGCGGCCAGAAAAGTAAAGATTTGTCAACACAGAAATGAGAGTTCAGAAAACCGACTTAAAAATCGAATTGAAGAAAAATAGGGATCGGTAGTTTTGCAAAGCCAGAATAACCAACGGTTGTTAGGATGATGGTTTGTATTTTAAGAGAAGGCATGCTTAGAAGGTGGGGGAGGGTCAGCAGGGTAGATAAAATTAGGGGGCTTAATTGCCGAGATAAGGTTAGCACAGCTAACACAGGAGCGCAATGTGAGTTCTACAGGGTGTCAAGCTAACTACAGCCAATAATTGAAGAGTAAAACATTTAATATAGGCCAGAGAAATTACTTGCATACAGTTTGCCATCTGGCGAACCGCAGGCAATTTCTATGATAAAATTTAAAAATAACTAATTCAGACAGTTTTTCTTATTTACTATTACCTTTCGACAAGAAATGTGAGTTGCAAAGTTGGATAGCACTTCCTGAAACCCCCATTTAATTTATTTCCGATAAACAAAGCCTCAGATGTATAATTTTTCCAAGCTTTAAAGAAAGCCTGCAAAATACAAAACTATCACATGACTAACGCATTCGTGCGCCATGATTGTGGTGCTTTCAATCGTGGTTTAAATGAACGAAATTAGTTGGGGTCGTGTCCACAGCCCCATTGTAGCCGCCGGCCGATATGTCTTTAATGGTTTCTTTGCTCACTTCAGATAGTCGGCGCACGTGACGGTGCTGTTGCTGTGAGCTCACCACGCTCGCTACAACCATTGCCAACATATCAGCCTACTGCTGGAACTGGGCCGTCTAGTCGTAGCCGCAACTAATTTCGTTCACTCAAACCATGACAGACAGCACCAAAATCGTGGCGCGCGAATACGTTAGTCACGTGATATTTTTCATATTTCACGGGCTTTCTTTAGAACTTGGAACATACGCGTGAGCCTTTCTTTATTGGAAATGAATGAAATGGCGGTTTCGGAAGGTGCTTTCCAACTTTTCAAAACACATTTATCGTCTAAAGGCAATAGTTAGTAAATTAAAAAATTTTCTTACCTAATAATCAGTTATTTTGAAAATAAGATATTGCCTGCGGTGCGCTGCAGCTGTATGCAAGTGGTTTCTCTGGCCTACCTCAAATGTAGGAGTTTTTAACCCTTGGATATGTTAGCTTGAACACACTGTATATGGGAGAATCTTCCGTACAGTGCCGCTGATACAGTGTCGCTGATGATGATGGCGTATTTAAAATGAAAACACTACCATTCTTCTTTAAATTACATGCAACAAACTATAAGACACCGGCTTTCTTGTCTATACTGCCTCTGTCCATAGCCATCTTTCAAATTTGCAAAAGCTGATATGCTCGCCAAGATGCACTCTAAAATGCACATCCTTTCTTTTAGTTTCTCTTCCACTTATGTGCCTTACAAACAGAACATTGTTTGAAGCTAAAATAATTAAATATAGCAGCACCAACAAGTTAAACGCCCTTCCAGCTAATGGGCAGAAACCAGGCAGTCATTCCTAATTACACGCAGTGTAGTTTAAATGTCATTACAATTAAAGCAATAAAGTTGTATAGGATTTATTTCGGGCCATAAATAACGGAGTTTTGTATTGTATTGTATTGTATTGTATTGTATTGTATTGTATTGGGGTTTTATGGCGCATAAGCAACTGAGGCTATCATGCGCCAAGAGCAAGGTTAAAAACTGTTCTTATTTGAAAAGGGGAAAAAGGTTCGTTAAAGTTTACAGTTTATTCAGAACGTCTGCTTCTTTTTAAAAACTAAGAACACAAGCTAAGTTTATTATTGCTCTTTCTCCTAAAAGTAATTTGGGATGGAAAGGGATGGCACGATCATAAAAAATAGTGAAATGCTTTCTCCGTGGTGTCTCTAGTTTTGGGCATGTAATCAGGATGTGGTTGACGGTGAGCACTTCTCCGCTTTCTCCACACGTAGGCTTATCTTGTTTCATTAGTAAAAAGTTATGTGTGAGATGTGTGTGCCCGATACGCAGACGGCATACTGTAACCTCCATGAAGTGTTCCTGATGAGTGCTTGTTTCCCATTCTTCTATTATGGGCTTTACGAGGTGCAATTTATTACTTTCTTGGTTATTCCATATAGACTGCCATATATCCTTTTGTTTTCGTTTAATTAACTTTATGCAATGCTTATAAGGTATTTTTACTTTCTCTATTTCTTTCCTGCCTGCTTGAGCAGCACACACGTCCGCTCTCATTTCCTTCAATGCCCATGTGGCTTGGAACCCAACAGAGTATTATGTCATGTCCTTGGGTTAAGATCTTTATTACATCGTGTATTATGTTACCGAGTAATGGCATGACTGCATTTCTGGAGTTTAGAGTTGTGAGTACACTCAGTGAATCTGTATAGATAACACTGTTCTCGGTGGCTTTGTACACAATTTTTACTACAGCTACCAGGGCAGCATAACACTCGGCTGCAAATACTGATGCACATTAAGGAAGTCGAATAATTTTTTCTGAGTTCCGATCCACTACAGCGCAGCCCACATAGGAGGCAGGTTTTGATCCGTCTGTGTAAAACTCTGTGCATTTGCTGTATTTCTCTTTTAGTGCGCGATATTCTTGTAATATATGTTCTGTAGGAGTATCGCTCTTCTTGAACTGTGTAACAGTGAGGTCACAGACTGTTGGAACGTTGTACCATGGGGCCAGGGGCCTATTTTCTTGGGCGACATCAGGCAAGGTGTCCAGAATATGGAGCTCATGGCAAATGTCTTCAAATCGCATTATCACTGGTCTTGTTGTCTGAGGCTTATTTGCGAATATTGTTCGGGAGGGGCAAGTTGTGACAATCGGGTAACTGATGTGTTTTTTCCGTGTCCTTATTTTGAGAACATAAGCGCATGTGAGTGCATTTCGTCTGTCTTTCAGTGAAGGCTTATTCATTTCCACATAAAGACTATTTATTGGGGATGTTCTGTATGCTCCGCACGCAAGGCGAAGTCCTAAGTTATATACCGGGTCTAATTTTTTAAGGTATGAAGGTCTAGCTGAACCATGTACTATGCTCCCATAGTCTAAGCGTGAGCGTATAACAGAGCGGTATATATGTAGAAGACATGTCCTGTCGGATCCCCAACGTTTCCGCGAAAGAACTTTTAGTATGTTAAGAGATTTGGAAGCTTTCTTTTTCAGCATATTTATGTGTGGTAGAAATGTAAGTTTTTTGTCGAACGTAATACCTAGAAATTTGTGTCCATTTTTCACCGGTAATTTTTTTTATTTAAGTGAAGGACAGGGCTGTTCTGAATACCTCGCTTGAGCGAAAACATAACTGCCACCGTCTTCTTTGGGGAAAACTGAAATCCATTTTTGTCGGCCCATTTCTCTAGTTTATTAATTGTTATTTGTATTTGCCTCTCACATGTCTGTATGTTTGAGGATGTGCAGGCTATCTGAAGGTCATCTACATAGAGCGAAAACATAATGGAATTTGGGATTTCTCTGCAAATGGAATTCATTTTTACAACGAAAAGGGTTGTGTTTAGAATGCACCCTTGTGGCACCCCGTTTTCCTGAACAAAGCTTCTAGACAGGGTGGCGCCGAGGCGGACATGGAAAAAACGGTGTGAGAGAAAGTTCGGCCTCAGATGCCTAGATCTGCTAAATCCCGTAGGATCCCGTACCTCCAAGTTGTATCGTAGGCTTTCTCTAGATCGAAGAAAACTGCGAGGCAATGCTGTTAATGTGTAAAAGCCTCTCAGAAAGTGTTTTCAAGGCGTACTATATGGTCAGCTGTTGAGCACCCTTTCTTAAAAGCGCACTGATGAATATTAATAAGTTCATGAGATTCTAAAACAAAGGTTAATCTAGTATTTAAAATAGTTTCAAAAGATTTCGCTAGACAAATGGTGAGAGCAATAGGTCTATAACTGTTAGGAGAAGTTGGCAGTTTTCCTTGTTTTAAGAATGGTTCAATAATGGCCCTTTTCCAAGCTTCCGGCAATTTCCCTAGAACACAAATTTTGTTAAAGAATTTCAGGAGTGCCTCTACAGAGGCTTCGGATAGATGAGCAAGCATATCATAATGAATTTGATCAGGACCTGGTGCAGTTTGTTTACCTCTAGCTAGGACTTTCTTTAATTCTTGCAGTGTATAAACTATTGTATGGTTTGTTTGTGCTGCCACTTGTTGGAAGCTTTTGTTTTTCAGCTGTGCTCTTATATTTTAGGAATGTTTCTGTGTAGTGTGTAGAATTTAAAACCTTATGAAAATGTTCCCCTAATATATTCGCCTGCTCTTAAATGCTCGTTTGCATACCAGGTGCTGTGAGAATCGGAATCGTATATGGGGAGAAGCTGCCATTTAGTTTGTGGACTTGTTCCCACATTCTTTTAGATGGTGTTGAGCTGTTTATAGATGTCGCGAATTTCTGCCATGATTGTTTTTCGGTGTTGCGACGAATATGACGAGCTTTAGCTTTAGCTTTTTTATAAACTGTCAAATTTTCATATGTTGGGTATCTCCGAAACTTACCCCAGGCTTTATTTTGTTTTTTTTTTGCCTCCCTACATTCCCGTGTCCACCAGATTTTGCTATTTTGTTGTACCATTGCTGAGGTTTGTGGAATGGCAAGGCGCGCGGCATTTATAATGCAATCTGTGATGAGTTCATTAATTTGATCTATGCTATGCTCCTCTGAAAAAATTGTTTCCAAGTCTGCTTCTGTTCTAAAAAAATCCCAGTCTGCTAAATGGAGTTTCTAACGTCGTGGTTTGGTCGGTATGACAGATGTTGAAGATGATAAACTGATTAGTGCAGGTAGGTGATCACCCCCATATGGATTATTTAAAACATTCCATTTAAAGTCGTTAAAAATAGAAGGCGAGCAAAAGGTAGGTCTAAAACGCTCATCTTTCCTGTGTTGGAAGAACAGAGAGTAGATTTTCTGGAGTTTAACAGACATGTATTACTGCAGAGAATAAGGTTCTCTATAACTTGGCCTCGCGCGTCAGTTTTCTCATTTCCCCACAGGGTTGAGTGCCCATTAAAATCGCCTACTACTACGTATGGCTCTGGAAGCTGGCTAAAAAGATGTTCTAAATCATGGAGAGTTATTTTGAGGTGAGGTTGAATATACACAAAACACACAGTAATGATTTTATATGTAAGTAATGTGGCTGCCACAGCTTATGATCTGGTGTTTAATTGGTGTTCTCGGGCTGGAATACCATTTTGCACTATAATGGCCACTCCACCGGAAAGTCTGCTGGCTTGCTGTAGGTCTCGGCGGAAGACTTGATGTTTCTTTATATTTTTGTGTGCTTAGGACCTAGATTTGTTTCTTGCAAGCAAAGCGCAACAGGTGAGAGTGTGGTTAGGGCATCTTTTATGTCGTTTATGTTGGTTAAAAGTCCCCTGCAGTTCCATTGCACTAGGAACACCATCTTATTCTTTTGTGAGTTTAGAAGTAGAGTTATGATTTTTCAGGGCCCATGATGCGGGCCCTGTCTTTCTTGGATCGCTCCAAGGAGCTTCGCCGTCTGTGTGACGACGCAGGCACATGGCCATCTTTGCTGGATGTGTCCTTCACCTCTTCAGAGCAGGCGGACAATTGTGCCGGAGGCACGTGTTCATTGTTTTTAGACACCGCCTCAAGGGCAGAGGTCTTGTGGGCCACCGCCCCTGAGGAACGGGTAGCCTGTTTTTGGGGTGGAGTGGTACTAACCACTTCCACCAGGGGCGCAGAAGGCCCTACCTCAAGCTCACTTTGTGTGGCCAGGGCAGGTGTTGAAGGCTGGTGTGGTGCCCCGCCCCGTCGCACCACTTTGACGAGATTTGGCTTTGCCGTGAACTGGAATGCTGTGCGTTTTGTCTGGGAGTATTTGGTTCGTGCTTCTTTGTAAGTTATGTTCTCAGTTGTTTTGATGGTAATGATTTGCTTTTCATCTTTCCAAGTTGGACAAGCTCTTGAGTAAGCGGGGTGCTCCCCGTCACAGTTTGCACAGTACGGTGCTGCAGCACAGTTGTCTGAATTATGTTCGTGTGAGGCACATTTGGCACATTTGGTACGGCCGCGGCAGCTCTGCGATCTGTGAGCATACCTCTGACATTTGAAACATCTTGGATTTGGTATATATGGCCTGAAATTTACTTTTATGTATCCCACTTCAATTGATTCCGGGAACGTGCTGCTGTTAAAAGTCAAAACAAGATGTTTGGTGGGGATTTCCTTGTCATCTTTCCGGATCTTGATTCTATAGACACCTATAACATTTTGGTCAGCAAGTCCTTCTGCCATTTCTTCCTCAGTCAGGGAAAAGAAGTCACTTTCTGATATAACAGCTCGGACAGTATTGAGAGATCGGTGGGGTGTGATGGAGATGGGTATGTCCCCAAGTGCCACAATATTTTTCAGATAGAGAACTAGTGTTTGGTCCTGACTTCAAGCAAGAGGTCACCATTTGCTAGTTTGGTTACCTTGTAACCGGGGCCTAGGCTTCCTGTGAGACATTTTGATACCGTAAATGGAGAGATTTTCCTAGCTGGGCTTTCTGACTGTTCACTATGAACAGTGTGGTATTTCGGAAAGGTTTCTTTTTGTTTTTGCACGAACTGGCCTGTTGCATCGGTCCGCCCTCTTTTGTTTGGAGGGCGATCATGTGTTGAAGATAGAGAGTCCATGAAAGGGTTTGCTTTTTCGGTAGTTGTGCCAGCCACCCACTACGGAGCCCAACAAGGGGGCGAGACAGGACACTTGCAACAAGCCCCGCCGACGCCAGCTGTACACCTCTACTATAACCGAATATGGGTAACTCAGGGCAGCTACTCCACACAAGGTTAACCCTCGCCGCCAGGAAAAAGGAAAAACAAGAAAGGAGGAGGCGACAGGACAGTGACAAGAAAAGAGAGAGGAAAGTGAAAGATAAAGGGGAGGACAGGAAAAGGCGACTGCCGATTTCCCCCGGGTGGGTCAGCTCGGAGGTGCCGTCTGTGGGAAGCGTGGGCCAAAGTGGTGTGCTGCCTCCGCCGAGGGGCCTTAAGGGTCCAAACACTCGGCATCGGCTCAACCACCAGGATCCCCTTTTCCCCAGACACGGCGATGCCACGCACGGCTAAGCTGGGTGCTGGGGTCCGTGATGTCTCACAGCACACGCAAGCACCTGCTTTAACAGGTGCCCCCTGCGGGGAATAACGGAGTTGGGACCGATATAATAATGTTTCAAATGCATCACAGCCCAGAGGAATGCCTTTGTACTTATTGACCGATATTATAGTAAATGTGCATAATGCTTTTTAATGACACTACCTCAGTACAAAAATTCTGACGTTGTTTAGAACCTGAAGTGTCTGCTTAACCAGACTAGATTACACAATGAGAAGAATGACAATGAGGTTTTCATGTGCCTTTCAATTGACTCAGCCAACAATCATTAGACAAAAGCTAAATGTAATGAACGGAAAGCAGCACTCACCTGACCATCTTCACCAACAGAACCAACCGTCTTATCTATTGATTCCGCTTTCCCCAAAACTGTAAAACATTAAAATACAACTGTTACCTCTCTTACGCACACAAGAACAGCTAATGTGGTTATGTGCACCTAATACTCCTGACATGCTGGACAGACAGCCTTTTTCCAGCTCTAGAACTAAGCACAAGCAAACTGAACTGAATTTGATGTTCATGGTCAACTGCGCTTCTGCACGTGCAGCAATGGTTCATTCCCCAACATTGGATACTGGCATGAATTCGATTTTCTTCTTACTCATTGCTGAATCCAGCTTTTTTTTTTATCGCTGCGCACAATGAAAAACACTAAAAGGCTGAAATTAAAACAAAATCACCCATGCTAATTTTTTTTAAATGGACACTAGTCCAAAGTGGGGAAACTGAAGTAGGTATTCTTAAACATTGTAGTATCAGGGTAAAAAAAACAGCACATTTTTATCAGTTTTCAGCTTCCAGTGTATAAAAAGAAGCTTTGTTAAGCATTTCCGACACTTGCATCACAGACGTTTTATATTTGCCCCTTCATGCTGAACTTAGTATGGATTTGTTATATCAAACGTGCTAATAAAACTTTACACACCTTTTAAGGGCGCTTGAGGACCTGTTGACTCATTTCTCCCATTACAGAGCACGTTCCGGACGCTATGAAAAGAAAATAATAAATTAAATTTTCCTGCACTACTTATTGGCACCACTTAAGCAACATAAGATATTTTTTTTTTATGTTTTTATGTATGACTTGTTTACATCTTAACTGCACCATATTTCTCTGCATTACAGGCTGAGTATTCAGTGATTCCGAAAGCATATTTTAAGTGGCGGGCGAACAAACCTCCGTTTTGTTTTCTTCGTTTTCAATTTTATATATTTGAAGAATACTCGATCACTCATAGCCTTTCTCACGTTACTGCGCTGAACGAAGCTAGCTAGCAAGGCTAGCTTACCTTGGTGCCTGCGCTAGCCTATTCTTATTTTAACATGCTGTTTGATAAACACCAAAATTACGGCTCGCATCTCCTATTCTTGCCTGTTTTAGTATTTTGTGGGCGTCAACAATGTAAAATATTATGAAAATGCGGAAGGCTGAAGTTAGGCTACAGGAAAAAAAAAAATGTAAGCATTCGAGTCAGATGAAGGAATTAGTGGCTGAGCACCAACATAAAATTATGAGGGACACCAGGGTATGACGCGACAGAGCAGGTGATCAGCCCACATTATAACGCCCCGCTCCTAGCCATTTGAACGTGCCTGCGTGGCCTAAGGGTTACGTGAATGCAAGAGTCCCAGCTGGCAGCCTGATTCTGGTGTCACATGTGAAAGGAGAGGCCCAAGTTGGCAGCTCCTGCCAAACGTAATGGGAGGCAGCGAGTACGCCCAGTCAGTGTACGATTATGTCAGCTGCCAGCTACTCGCTAGAACCATGCTCGTGAATTCGTAATTTTTCTGTGACAATGCCAACGCCGGCGGACGCTCGCCGATTTTTGATGAACGGGGCCATTAAAGCAGTCACGTTAACAATACTTCTAGCCGAGCGAGGAGGGGGGGGGGGGGGGGATCGGCCCTCCCGCACCCCTCTCCCCACCCTCGATTCCGGCGTCCCTGTCAGCATTCTTTGAACACAGAAACCGCTGCGCAAACGCAGTGTCTGCTGATGGCATTTTACTGTGCCTGTGTACGGTGCCCAATCCGAACTGCTCGCAATATTGTTCTTCATCATGCAGATACTCTTCTTGCTTTTCAGAAAAGTTCGATACAGGAATAAGCGAAAGCATATCATCAACTTTTTGGGCATTATGTGCGAAGTGATACAGCTAGCAAAATAAAAAGGGAACAGACCGCTGAATATGACATCATAGTTACCAACATATCCCAGCGTTCAGTTCCTGTATGATTCACGTCTTCATTATGTTTTCGTGTGATGGTTGGCGTCAAATAATTCAGCTGTTTATAGAACAATTTTTTCTGATTTTCAGCAAGTGATATGTTTTTCTTGTCTATGACTTCAATGTACCTATCCAAACTCATCAATGAAGTCTGCTCGCTAAGCAGTTATTAGAGAATTTGAAGGTATAATCAACATAAATAGAGGACTATTTTTATAATAGCTGATGTCTGTCGTGGAAGTAAGTGCATAGGCAAAATATTTGTTTTTCATCATAATAATTCTGCTTAGAAAATTTTTGAAGTGGTAGCTAGAATAACTATTAGAGGGATAAATTTGGAAGCTTCAAAAAGGGAGGTATAATTGTCTTCCGACCACCTGTACAAGTTCTAAAACTGGAGTACGAGCTGTCAACAGCAATGGTAGCCTTAAAATAATTGTCTTCTTTTCTCGAAAGTGCAAAAAAGCATATATTCCCTACTTACCAGCTGGCTGGGCATCTGTGGATATCGCACTTTCCGGGAGATTCGTAGGCTGTAAGACAAGCCAAGCATGTGGTCCTCCCATTACTCGTGTTGGCTCAGGAAATTGGGATGGGTTTTCCGTAACCAGGCAGGTTGAAGCGTCCCCTGCATTGTGAGCAGCAAAATTGCTTCCTGATGGCAGCGCTGCTACAAATAAAAAGCTTCAAATATGAACCAGCCAAACCTGTCAGCTTAGGTGCGATCATATTGGTCATGCTAGGAAACTGCTGATTGAAATAATGAGGAAAAATTATTACGGAAATGATGAAGCACACATTACCTTGTTATTCAAACTTATATGCATATTACTAGTAAGGTCATGTCATGTATGAAGCGCTGTCTAAAGCTTTCCAAGCTCAGATGTAGAAAGCAATATCTCTTCAATATTTGCGCAGATATCGAAAGCCATAAGGGTTTTGCTTCACAGGCTTTTCATTTTGGAGTAGTTTCAACAAGCTCTTAGGAAGAATGAGATAGCCATAAAAGAGCAAAAAATAATAATTTTCTATGCTCAAGTACCTCCAAGCATACAGGTAGTGACACTAATGAAAGCAAAAGCATAAGTCACAGAATTGTGACAATCATTTCTTCATTAGAATAACATCAAATCCTGAAATTCTTCCTTTTCCAAAGCTTCATGAAAACTACTTACCATCAGGGTGGCCATGAGCATTGATCACATGTGCTCTTAAGATGCTTGATGTACCTGCAGCTGCTCCTATGGGTGACGAGTTTTGTGCGTCACCTACTGCCAGTTTTGCAGCAGCAGCAGCAGCAACACTAGGCTCTAAATAGGACCTCTTCTCGGGAATTCTTATTCCTCTGCGTTCTACGAAGGAAGCATGAAATAGTACAAAATGTAGATGAAAAGCAAAGATATTGAACCATATAAAAAAAAAAAAACATTTCCCTAAAAAGAAAAACTATCACTCGTGTTGCAGGTTGGCGATGTTAATAATAGGGATCTAATATTGCGTAGACAAGTGTTCAAAATATATCAATTGGTTTTTCTTAACGAGGTCAGATATCTAGTATGAAGTGTAAAATTTGGCGGCCTACATATATACAGAAAGGAGCCGCTTCGGTTTTTTTACCAACTGGAGAAATCAGGCGCTTTTCTCTCCACAAATTAACCGCAACTGGGTGTGTGTGATGTGAAGTAAGCCGGATGTAAACGCAACAACCGTTGGTAGTTGCAGTTTCTATACCCCCTATTTTGATCTTAAGACAGTGTTGTACCACGCATGCGCAGCGGTCAATATTGGCATGCATACCGCGTACCGTTCTCACGTGCTCGTTCTGGATAAGGTGGTAATTATGCTTTGCTTTCGCTATAGGCGGTTACTCAAAAGCGTTTGGAGAGGAGGGAGCGTGACACAGCACACGTGTATTCATAAATATACTAAGTCTGAATTCACATAACGATTAAAAGCGAAACGTTTGAGCAACATGCAAAAGTGGAAAATAAACTTGTACGCATACGTCCGGTGAACGTTATCGGGTACTGGAACGCCTATTAGTACGTGCTGAAAAGCCCGGCCCGACACACGGTAGAGAGAAATGGGTTGGGTTGGGTTTTTTGGCACATAGGCTACTATGGCCATCATGCGCCAAACACTAGGTTGCTGAGCTTCTTTATGAGTGAAAATGAAAAGTTTAGAAAATTACAGCTGATTTAGAATCCCTAACTCTTTAAGAAATCTAAAAACAGATGAAATTTCAACAAGCGGGTTGTCTCCTAATAGTAAACAGGGGTGGAATGGGATGCGTTTATTATAGAATGGAGTAAAATATTTTTTCCTTAACTGTTCAAGTTCTGTGCACGAGATCAAAATGTGGTTCACGGTGAGCTCACCTCCACATTCTTTGCATAATGGTTTTTGCTCTTTTCTCAGTAAGAAATTGTGTGTCAAGTGTGTATGTCCGATTCGAAGACGGCACAAAATCACCTCACTGAAGCATTTGTTCTGTGTACATGATTTCCATTCTCCTACTATGGGTTTTACTGTGTGTAGTTTATTTTGCTCTTCGTTATTCCATTTTTTCTGCCATTTATCTATCAGGCTTCTTTTTACTAACTTAATACAATCCTTGTAGGGAATTGGTATTTTCTTTATTTTCTTAGTTCGAGCTTGTGCAGCACATGAGTCGGCTACTTCGTTACCATCTATCCCAACATGGCTAGGAACCCAGCAAAAGATTATGGTTTGGCCTTGCGTTGTGATTTTTTCTATGCCGTGAATGATGTTCCTTACTATAGGCTCAACTGCATTTTTGGAATGTAATGCCGTAAGCACACTTAAAGAATCGGTATAGATTATGCTCTTTTCACAGTTCTGTTGCATAATTTTATTTACAGCTACATAGACAGCGTAACATTCTGCAGTAAATATTGAGGCACTGTTAGGTAGCCTTACAACTTTTTCTCTGTTGCCTTGCACGACAGCACATCCAACATAATTTGCTGTTTTTGATCCATCTGTGAAAAATTCTGTGAAGTTCATATACTTCTCTCGTAGTGCTAGGTATTCCTGTAATATGTGTTCGTGTGCTGTTTGATTTTTTCGGCAGGCTGTCAGTGTGAGGTCACATGTAGAGGGAAGGCTGTACCAGGGCGGAAATGGATACTGTCTCTGGGCTACAGTTGGAAGTGCATCCAGTATTCCTAAATCTTGGCATATTTCTTCAAAGCGGAGTAGTAAAGGCCTGATAGCATGGGGTTTGTTTATGAACAGTGTTCTGGAAGGGCACTTTGTAACTAAGGGGAAACAGAGATGTTTTGGTAAAGATCTTATCCTGAGTATGTATTCACATGTAAGCATGCTCCTCCTGTCGGCAAGGGGTGGTTCATTTGTTTCTACATAGATGCTTTTAATGGGGGATGTTCTGTATGCACCACTAGAAAGACGTAAGCCGAGGTTATGTATTGGGTCTAATCGCTTTAGATATGATGACCTCGCGGAGCCATACACAATACAACCGTAATCTAAACTGGAGCGTACAAGAGAGCGGTAAATGTGTAAAAGGTATGTTCGATCGGATCCCCAGTGCTTCTTTGAGAGAACTTTGAGTATGTTGAGGGACTTAGAAGCTTTCTTCTTAAGGTTAGTTATGTGAGGCAGGAATGTTATTTTTTTATCAAAAGTTATACCTAAAAATTTGTGTTTATTTTTTACTGGCAGTTCAGCTTCATTTAGGTATAAAGTTGGATCTGTCTGTAGGCCTCTCTTCAGTGAAAAAATAACAGCTACTGTTTTTTGAGGGGAGAATTTAAACCCATTCCTGTCTGCCCATGTAGCTAACTTATTCAATGTTATCTGTATTTGCCTCTGACAGGATGATATGTTGGATGATGTACAGGCAATTTGCAAATCATCAACGTAGAGTGAATACATAACAGACTCTGGGATTGCTTTACATATAATATTCATTTTTACAACAAACAATGTAGTACTTAAAATACATCCCTGTGGTACGCCATTCTCTTGGATAAATGTTTTTGACATAGTTGTGCCTAG
The DNA here is from genome assembly GCA_023969395.1 of Amblyomma maculatum. Classification (NCBI taxonomy): domain Eukaryota; kingdom Metazoa; phylum Arthropoda; class Arachnida; order Ixodida; family Ixodidae; genus Amblyomma; species Amblyomma maculatum. Next base: position 4,184 of record JAJIZL010032956.1, on the reverse strand, counting down.
ACGAACATTAAATGAGCGGTTAGAGAGGAAATCACGCAAGATGTTTAGCATTCTCCCACGGATGCCCAAGTCTGCAAGGTCACGCAATATTCCGAACCTCCATGTTGTGTCGTATGCCTTTTCAAGATCGAAGAAGACCGCTAGACAGTGCTGTCTGTGTATGAATGCTTCTCGGACGGTATTTTCCAGACGGACAAGATGGTCAGTTGTACAACATGCCTTCTTAAAACCACACTGATGAATATCGAGAAGGTCTTGGGATTCTAGGATAAACATTAATCTAATATTAAGAATACTCTCAAATGATTTTGCCAGACAGCTAGTTAATGATATTGGCCTATAACTGCTGGCCGAAGTTGGTGGTTCGCCATGCTTCAAAAATGGTACAACAAGAGCTTTTTTCCACGCCTCCGGTATCTGTCCTACTACCCATATCTTGTTGAAAAACTTTAGGAAGGGCTTCTACAGATGGCTCAGAGAGGTGGGACAACATTTCATAATGTATCTCGTCGGGGCCTGGGGCAGTCTTTTTGCCAGTAGATAGAACTCTATGAATTTCTTGTATTGTGATTAAACTGTTAAGTTTCTGTTTTTCAGCTGTGATTTTATATCTTAAGAATGATTCTGTGTAGTGGTTAGAGCTAGACACTCTGCAGAAATGCTCACCGAGTATATCTGCCTGCTCCTTCAAGCTAGTTTGCACACCTGGAGGGGTTAGGAGAGGGACTGTGTAGGGGGAGTAGGTACCATCTAGTTTGCGAACTTGTTCCCATACCTTTTTGGATGTGATGGAACTGTTTATAGATGAAACATAGTTTTTCCAAGATGTTTTCTCTGCGCTGCGACGAATATATCTTGCTTTTGCTCTTGCTTTCTTAAAGTTCATTAGGTTCTCGTGCGTTGGGTACCTGCGAAAGACACCCCAGGCTTTATTTTGTTGTTTTTTTTGCTTCCTTACATTCCTGTGTGTACCACACTTTATGATTTGGTTGTATTTTGCCCGAGGACTGGGGGATAGGAAGGTGAGCAGCAGCAAGGATACGGGTCGTGAAAAGCTTATTTAATTCATCTACACTGAGGCTGTCTGAAAAAATGTTTTCTAAATTGGCTTCTGATTTGAACAATGACCAGTCGGCTAGGTGGAGCTTCCAGCGACGTGGTTTAGAAGGGATGATTGATGGAGAAGATAAAAGCTCAATAACAACAGGTAGATGATCACTTCCATACGGGTTGTCTATCACGTCCCATTTAAAATAATAATTAAAATTGATGGCGAGCAGTGGGATAGATCTAAACAGCTCATTTTTCCAGACCTTGGTGAACAGTATGTTTGCTTTCCGGTGTTCAGCAAACATATCTTGTTACATATTATAAAATTTTCTAATATGCGGCCTCTAGTATCTGTTAATTCACTGCCCCAAAAAGATGAATGGGCATTAAAATCACCAACTACCAGATAAGGCTCTGGCAGCCGGTCTAAAAGCTCCTCTAAGTCATGGAGGTTTACTGGTGAATGAGGTTGAAGATATAAGCAGCATATCGTTATCGTTTTAAAAAGCAAAGTGGTAACAGCTACGGCTTCGTATTTAGTTTTGAGCTTGATTTGTCTGGTTGCAACACCACTCTGGATAACAATAGCGACACCTCCTGATAATCTACCAGACTGCTCCCGGTCACACCGAAAGACTTTATAATTTTTTAGAATGTTTTTATATTCAGGTCCTAGGTTTGTTTCTTGTAAACAGATGACGAATGGAGAGAACGTGCTTAAGAGATCTTTTACATCACTATAGTTGTTAATTAGACCTCGACAGTTCCAGTGAATGAGGAACGCCATATTGGGTGGATTTTGTTGAGAGTTAAAAATTTAGGTTTCGGGTCTCTCAGGGCCCGTTATTCGGGGTTTGTCCCTTTTTTTCTTTTCAAGGGAGTTGTGCCGGCGCAGAAGCGGCGGCGAACTAAGACTAGTGTCCATCGCTTCCTCGGAGACGCTGGACGTCCGCTGGTCAGCTGCGGGTGCTTGTGTTTCAGGCTTCTTCTGAAGGGAAGCCTTTTGGGCTGACGGTTGTGAGACCGGTAGGCCCTGTTTTGCAGATGGCAAGGAAGCTTTCGCTGTCCCTGCCTGGGGCGGGGGTGGTCCTGTCTGAGGCATTGCCTGGACAGGAGCCAGATTCAAGCGTGGCGTGTCGCCCCCACGCGCCACCTTGGAGTAGTCTGCCTTCGCTGTAAAAAGGAATGGGTTTTTCTTGTTCAGTTTTTCGCGCGCTTCTTTGAAGCTGATGTTTTCTATTGTTTTTATGGCTATGATTTCCTTTTCATTTTTCCAAGTTTGGCATGATCTGGAGTAGGCAGGGTGCTCCCCATCGCAGTTGGCGCAACGTGGCACAGCTGCACAGTTTTCAGAGGTGTGGTCATTTCCAGCACATCTTGCACATTTTGGACGGCCACGGCAGCTCTGTGAGCCATGACCGAAGCGTTGACAATTGAAACAGCGTCTGGGGTTGGGGATATAATGTCGCACAGTCACTTTGATATATCCTACTTCAATAGATTCGGGGAGTATGGAGGTGGCAAAAGTTAGGACAAGGTGCTTAGTGGCTATTTCTTTGTCATCTTTTCTTATTTTTATTCTGTGGACATTGGTTACATGCTGTTCTTTAAGCCCCTCAAGCATTTCTTCTTCTGTGAGGTTCAAGAAATCGCTCTCAGATATCACGCCACGGACAGTATTCAATGATGTGTGCATAGACACTACAATTGGGATGTCCCCAAACGACTCAAGCTTTGGAATGTTGTCATATTGAGTTTTGTCTTTGACTTCAAGCAGGAGGTCCCCACTGCCCAGCTTGGATACTTTGTATCCTGGACCCAGGGCTTGTGTGAGAGACTTGGACACGATGAAGGGAGACACCATGCGGGCTGGCTTTTCTGGTTTTTCACTGTGGATAACGTGGAACTTGGGGAATATTTCTAGTTTTTCATTAAAGAATTGAGAGGTTACTTCGGTCCGCCTTTTCTTTGTTTGGCGATCATTTTGTCTTGAAGAAGCCATAAAGTAAGTATGCTGTTCGGTCACAGTGCCAGCCACCCACCATCGAGCCCAACAAGGGGACGGGGCAGGAGTTAAATAAATAAGTCCTACCCTCGCCAGCTGTACACAGTAACTATAACCTAATATGGTAACCCAGGGTAGTTACACCACACACGGTTAACCCTAGCCGCCCGGAAGAAGGAAGAATCCAAGAAGAGAGAAGAAGACAGGAGAGCTGTAGGATAGAAGATAGGAAAGTGAAAGATGGAGGGGAGGATAGGAAAAGGCGACTGCCGGTTCCCCCCGGGTGGGTCAGCCCGGAGGTGCCGTCTATGGGAAGCGTGGGCCAAAGTGGTGTGTTGCCTCCGCCGAGGGGCCTTAAAGGTCCAAACACTCGGCATCGGCTCAACCACCAGGATCCCCTTTTCCCCAGACACGGCGATGCCACGCACGGCTAAGCGTGGGTGCTCGGGGTCCGTGGTGTCGCACAGTACACGCAAACATCTGCTTTAACAGATGCCCCCTGCGGGAGGTAGAGAGAAATATCGAAGTAAATAAACGAAACACAAACGTGCGTGTTTCGTGGTGCGCACCCACAGGACAAGCATTCTTGTAATTTTTTTCACTGCCTGCATGCCAAGTCATTTGTAGAACGGTTTATTGTAGCCTAAATTTTCAAAAAAACATTATTCACTGAAGAAGCTGTAGTAAAGCGCAACATCAATTTCTTCAATCGCTGATTTTTTTTTTTTTGAGGGGGGGGGGGGGGGGGGGGGGGGGGGCACTGCTGTTACATATGGTTATTAACGGTATAAAATCCGTTCTCAGCCAGAAGTGCTGGAATTCGATTTTCTTATTTTTATTTTGATTACCTAAAACACTCAGCTTCTATGGTCAACTTTGCAGAAATGCTGCCGTGGACCGTACTGCACTGCGTGGAAATAACAGTTTCGAATGCAGACAACATAACATAAGCAAAGCGACGCCGCTGAGAGAACAGCTCGGAGCATTTCAGTGCGATAATAAAAAGACAGCATAGCAGAGAAGCGCTTGCCTAGAAGTAAACAGAATTACCGGAATCCTTCGGCCCGCACGCAGTGATGGGGCTGTGTGTGTGTGTGTGTGTGTGTGTGTGTGTGTGTGTGTGTGTGTG
>JAJIZL010032954.1:0-22859 GCA_023969395.1 Amblyomma maculatum | reverse complement strand
CTTCCCGGGAAGACGCCTGTGTGTCCCTTTGAATCCACCGCCCGCGTGCAACCGGCCAAGGGCAGGGATCGGAATGTGTTGGCCTGAGGTTTGCGCGTGTGTGTTTTTATGTATTTTCGGAAGTGTAACCGTTGACGCCGTTTGTCTTTGCGACTGCTTGGCGCCACTTGCGTGGCAGGATTTTGGAGAGGGAAAAGTTGCAGATGTATGTGTTTGTGTGCGCAACCACTGGCCGCTTAGTGCGTGCTTTGTGTGTGTTTTATTTGACATGCGTAGGAGAGGGTATATGTGGTACAATGATTGGCCAGCCCATTTTAAAGGACTGCATGTTATTGGCCACAGAGTGGCGTACGTTGATTGGTCAATGGACAAAACTGGAATTTTGAGCGCTAAGGAAGGAGCAAGGACAGTGGGGCTCGGAGCAGAGTTGGGCTCGGACGAGAGTGGAGAGCAGACGGGTTGTTCGAGAGGGAGGCTAGGCTGACGGAGGTCTCAAGGGACTCCGGCCTAAAGTGTAGCAGGAGGCCAAGGCCTGATTCTGCTAGCCTCTGACCTCAGATCGTTCACCAGTCGCAGTTAGCCCTCTACGTTTGATGTCGCATCCGACGACATTTGTGTAAATACGCCAATTGTAAAAAGTGTAAATAAACGTGTACAGTCCGAGAAGAGAAGTCGTCATCTCCGCACCGCAATGTGTCACTGAGCCACGGACGCAGCGGTGGTCACCAACACCACTCGGTACGAGCGAAGGCAGCAGAAGAAACAGCACGAACGCCTGCAGGATAGGGAAGCCTATCTATCCCCCACGCCTACCGCCCGTTTAGCTTAACTGGGTCTCTAATTGAAATCAGACGACGAGAGTACTCGTTGGCCGAGCACACGTGAAAGTGGCTGTGGTTATTGGAGACAGTCAGTAAACTTTCTTTGCTCTGCCACAGCTAGTGTTTTGCGTGTTCATTTTCATGTTGCTACCCTTTCATATGCAGTGAAAGCTTGTTAATTCGAACCTCAATAATTCGAATTTTCTGATAATTCGAACTACACCACTTGGTCTGGCCAAGCTCCATAGAGATCTGTATATAAAAAAGCCCATTAATTGGAACGTGAGTCGGTTCCGCTACAGATAATTCGAACTATGCGCCGCCGCGTCTGGGTGGTTGTCACACAGCACGTGGCCAAAAAAAAAAAAAGACACCTTCGCGAAAGAGCGACGTAGTTAGAAGCTACGCACGTCCGAAACAGGAACAGAAGATGGAATTAGGTAAAACCATGGATAAGTGAGTAAAGCCAGCGGCGCCGGAGGGTAGGGGTTGGCGGCCACAGTAGCGTATGCCTACTCTCTCTTCCGCGCAACCTCCAAAGCCGGTAACTAAATACTCGCTGATTCGAGCCCTGTTAAATCGTAAATACAGATAAGTACTGTCGGCGTGGTCCCAGCGAACGCCCATGAAAGGCTATGACTTAGGACAGGCGCTACGAATTATGGGGGGGGGGGGGGGGAAGCTTTCCTCAAGCGAATTCCTCAATGTTATGAAGATTTAATTTCCCAACGTCACTCTCATTGAAGGGCATGTATTTGAAAACTCGACGTAATACACATGCTGCGGCGATTAATCTTGAGATAACGAATTCACGGTGCTGATTGGAAATTTAGCAGAACCCTGCAAGTTTCAGGACAGTAAAAACATCTGTGATAGCAACGTGCAACCATAGTTGATGCAGTGTGCCATGTTTCAGCTCCGACAGTGCATCTACATGGCAAATACGGCAGTCTCCGCTACTTTTGGAACGTAGCATTTAAAGGCAGTGAAAAATAACAGAACAAAAAAAATGGCAGTGGCTTAACTGGCTAATCCTAGAATTCAGTGAAAATTTCGTCTTATGGTTACACATAGTAAAACTTTATTTTTACACTTTGGTTTGGTCCTGCAGGTGACAACCGCATCATTCATGGAAATTTGTATCCTGTAATGCCACCTGGCAGCAGTTGCAAAGGTCAAAGGTGACTCGAATTACGTTAGCCATCTATTTGGTCAAATTCTGGCAAAGTCAAATTTTGAGAGTTGCCCACCCACTCTGGGTGTCACCACTGAATTGGCCATACTCCAATTAGGTTAGACATCAATTTTGGTCAAATTTGGGTTTGGTTTGGTTTGGTTTGGTTTGTGGGGTTTAACGTCCCAAAGCAACTTAGGCTATGAGAGATGCTGTATTGGAGGACTCGGGAAATTTCAACCACCTAGGGTTCTTTAACGCGCACTGACATCGTACAGCACACGGGTGCCTTGCTTTTCGCCTCCATCGAAAAGCGGCCGCCGAGGCCGGGATTTGATCCCGCGTCCTTGGGAACAGTAGTCGAGCGCCGTAACCACTGCGCCACCTCGGGTCTGAGCAGCAGTGGATCTGGAGGTTGCTTCTGCGGTAGTGCTGCACCCTCAGTGATATTGAAATGCTGTGGCTGAAGGTTAAACGTGGCTCTTCCCGGGACTACGCGACAGGCTGAAACCTGGTGCAGTATTGCTAACACAATTAAACGAGATTGAGTGTTGATTATAAGGAAAACCACTTTGAAAATGTTTACAGTAGGGACATTTTTTTACCTTACACCAGCTACAAATTTCCAATACATCCAATGGTGTTTTGCTACACTAGCGTAGCTGGTGTAGGTTAAAAAAATGGCCTACAAATCAGAATTTTTCGAAGTTGTAGAAGCGGTGAAAAGTTTCGCGACCATGCTGGGGGTGCGGTGCAACAGTGCCAGCGGGCTCCACCTTTGCTGCGACACTCGCGTGTCTACAAGGGAGGGGAGAAAAGTGATGAAGAAGGTGTAAGTCTTGGGGAGAGTGCATGCGTTTGTGTGTTCACGCAGCTACTGAGCGAAGAGGGGCCTGCTTCTTCATGCTTGTTCCCGCTCGTCTACAACCATTGTCCAGGAAACCAACTCTACCTCGTGTTGCCGCCATGCTTCGCTGTTCCCACTACGAATGCGTGGGAGCCCGCGAGCAACCTTGGGGCAGCTAGACGCATACTGCTCTAGGGCCCATGCTTTTTTTCTTTGTTCTGTTAATTGAGTCCGCTCTATCTCCGCTGCAGCAAAACTGCACCCGCTCCCCGACTGCGCCGAGGAGGAAAAAGCTGAAAAGCCCACCAGCTCGCCACAATTCTGGGGACAAATATAGACTTAACTAGGGACATAACTGTCAACATTTAGGTACTTTCAAAAAACATGGCGTTCAATGCATTTGTATATATCTAGGGACAAAGCTTCGGCCGAAAAAACCCTATTCATGGCGGGTTTTAGTCTCGCCCGTACGGATGCGGCAGTTTGGCCACAGAAATGTGATTATCGTGAAAATAAACGCTACATCAAGCACGGAATGTCACTACATTTAACACAGTAACGTTGAAATAAGCCCTTTCGCGATTTTAACACAAGGGACAGTGTCGCTTCTCTCATGAACCTAGCTCTGCGGTTATTTCCGCTTGCTGATGGATTTGCTTTCGCATTGAGAAATCCGCAGCGGCGCTCGCACCGCTACGTCGCTCCATGTATCAGAGCTGGGGCCCGATCCTCGATATTCGCCTTCCCCTGGCGGCGCCATATTGTCTTTCTGATTGGCTCTGAAAAGAGTCACGTGCTTCAAACTTGTGGCGCGAAACCATCAGTTGAGGCAAGCACTTTTAGCGGTTACGTCAAAATGACGTAGCCGTGAAAATTGATTTCAACCGGAGCTATTCTTGTTGCCTGGATGACAAATACGAATGATTTTGGAGTGGAAGCAAAGTTACTGATGGTGGTTTGGAGAACACTTACGCTCGATTAACCAATGTGATGAAAATAATGGCATACTGGGAAGGAGCCGATGCTCAAATTTGATTGGCTGGAGCTATGTCACGTGAACCACGTGATACGCAAGCATATTTAGGTTACGTCAAATTGACGCATCATGACGTAACTGATGTGCCGCCATTACCGAAAATGCTGACGTTTGGCCGCCATAATTTCGCCGAGTGGCGAGGCGCCCGAATTATGCTAATGAGACTATGGCGACAGGCAAGCTGATTTATGCAGCCGTTAGCCTACCGTAGTTTCTTAGCTTGTTGTTAAAAGTAAAAGGATAACTTTATATACACCTTGCATGGCTTTTTAAACGCGATAGAAAGGCAAATTATGAGCGCGTATGAAATAAAGGACGCTTGAGACAATCTCTAATGGGGGCAGAAGCGTGCGGCCGCGTGACGGCGCTAACTGCTTTCTTATTTCAAACCCTTTCTTCCCATGGTAAGAAATCATTGGTCTGCGCGGTTATGATAACCCAGCAATGGCGGCGGCCATGGAGGGAGGTACGCTTACATAGAGGAAGGAAAGAACTTGTACGCTTACGAGTGGTCTTCGGGCCGTTCGTCGTCTGCAAGTAGTGATCGAGGATTTGCTGCAGCACAGCAATGCTGTCAAATTGTCTTGAAAGATAGCTCGTCAGTACAGTCAGATCAGTCATCTGATGAGTGTAGTGTGGCGGCTTTGCAAGCTCCGAGGCGAGAATTGCCCTGCGCTCGGAATGTTGAACTGTTGAGCTACTGGTGTTTCGGGTGTGATCGCCAGTGGTGAACGCCTCTGACGTTGGATGGCACGAAATGTATTCGTTCGGCCGAGCGACAAGCTCCCGGAATGTGTCGGGCTTCTCGATGGGTGTCGACCAGCAAGGCAACGCAGTCAATCTGCTGGAAATGGTGCAGCACGTCGAGCATCACAGAGGTAAGTGCAATAGGAAAACCTGTAAAGGTGACTGTTCATACAGCGTCATTCGCATTCAAGTTGTACGCAGGCGGGAAATGACTGAAGATTAAAGGAATACTCACAGGACGCATGCGGCAAATCCGATATTTTTAATCAGCATTTTGCGTTGCTTTTAGCTGCCTATTTCTGCGACGCATTATAATTTTCTTCAACTTCTCTAAACTGCACGAACTTAAAAAAAAAAAAAAAAAAAAATCTGAGTGTGCTCGTAGTTGTCAAGATTTCTTGGTTAATGGTTTCGACGACCGAAAAAGGAAAAACAAGTGAAATCGCCTGATATAAGTCGTCCCAATTGCAACAAAAAGAAAGAAAAAGTTAGCCGTCACAATACAATTTCCGCCACCAAGCCGTCTTTACCTGTTACGGAAATGGTTCACTTAGGTTTAGGTTTTGCACTGACCGTTTCTTGCATTCATAGATTACACTTTACCGCAGCTTAGCTTGCAGCATTGATGATTTTGAATGTTCCTGTGCCATGCGTGTTTGATATTTTATTTGCATATAATTTAGGCACTAAACATTTGCAGGTGATCGTGTGGACCTTGTGCAGCCGTTGCAGCACTTCCGATCCGAGTCATCATGTGGTGAGAAGTCCTGGGGCCATATTCAACATCATTAACCTCTCTGCTAGGCTTGTGTAATCTGGGAGGCCACGCCTCGTCCCTGGACGGCCACATCAGATGTGAAGTGCTATGCAGATGGACAGCTCTTTTTGAAGATCGTTACAGCTTGTAGTGTGTGCAGATCACATGACATTGACGCCACCTGCAAATGGTAATCGCAGCAGGAACATCAACAAGTACAAGGAAGAGGACATGCAATGTTTATATTAACTCGGACAGGAACAACTTGATCACCTGCACTTGAGATTTTCACTCGCTGTCATGATTTTGATGTCATGAAGTGATCAATGTGCACATTCTTACTGCTTCATGTTCGATAGCATACTGCTGAAAAGCCGTCCAAGTCTTAATTTTTTCTGTGGTTTTGAGATATAACCATCTCTTTGGTGTACATTTTGTTGATAGCATGTGCAAGAACCAAGTTCAGCTTTGGGGTGGCGCAGTGGTTACGGCGCTCGACTATTGTTCCCAAAGATGCGGGATCGAATCCCGGCCTCGGCGGCCGCTTTTCGATGGAGGCGAAAAGCAAGGCGCCCGTGTGCTGTGCGATGTTAGTGCACATTAAAGAACCCCAGGTGGTCGAAATTTCCGGAGCCCTCCACTACGGCGTCTCTCATAGCCTGAGTCGCTTTGGGACGTTAAACCCCACAAACCAAACCAAACCTTTCCTTGGTGCTATAATTTTTTGTCTACCATCTGTAGACATACTGAGTGTATTCTTCTACAAGTGCTGTGGCCCTTGCTGAGAGCTGTCATTCTTTGTTGTATACTTTGCTTTTTTGTGTTCTGCTTAAACTCAGTGTGTATTTTATTAAGTGCTTCATGTCAATGAAACACAGGAAGGTACAAAAACGTTCTCCTTCTACCTCCAGAAGTGCCATTCTGAGTAGGACGTGCGTGCACCAATAGTTCACAATTCACTTTGGTGTTTGTGGCAAGCAGGCAGTCTGCGATGTACTACTTCAGTGAGAATATTTAACATACGTGCACCCTGGCGGATGTGTCTGCAGTCGTTTACCATAGCAGAGTCCATTTCGTTACACCTATCTTGTGTGCTACTAGGGTGAAACGTGAGGTGCCCACTGTGTTTTTCCACAAACTGCAGAGTGAAGCGAGCTGTGCTTCTTTGTATTTGGTTGCCTTTATGCTTGCTTTCTATTGCTTTCTTCATATGCTGAATGTAGATGAACAGCAATCAACTAGTTTTCCCAAGGATAATTTGTGCATCTATTTGGTGGTCATTGTCTTTCATTGTTGTATGCACGGAAAATGAGGCCCCCGCCAACTTGTAAACCCAATTTGGCAATTTTAGATTCCACTTTTGCAAAATTTGCCAGTTTCATTTTGCACTGCAGTTACTGATGCTTTGTAGTAATGTTAATCAAGATCCCAGATAACCTGTTTAACCTCTGCATCATTTGTGTGGCTCGGCTATCAATGAACATTTTTGTATTCTTCAGTTTTTTCACAAAGGCAACTATTGACTTCTCTGTTTTGTAACTAGGTGATATTGATGTGCATGTGCACCCACTGGCAAAAGTTCTTGAAGGTGGCTTCGCAGGGGAAAGAATGCATTCATTTGTGTACGAGATAAATTGCTTGACATTTCATATTTCACTATATAACCCATAGTCACAATAATGATGCACAAGCGTAGGAATGAAATGAAAACTTTTTGATAAGATTGTCCTTCATAAATTTTTGACTGCAGCTCTACAAAATGCTTTGCTCCTTTTGTGCATTGCTACATATCTTGTTCCATAAAATATCTCCCTCCATGATAGCGTTGTGTGTAGACCTTCCATACCCCTATTATGAGGCTGCTATCTGGGCCAGTTGCTTCTTGACACATTCTTGCTGCTGCCACATGCCCTCCGGCACTCACATATGTTAAAAGAGGGTTGGTAAAGCTCACATATTCATGCTCTAAGCCACTGGAGCATGGCTTCATCACTCGAGATGTCTATCAAATGATTGCAGCTGTGTATAACTGCTTCATTATTTTTTTTCTGTTAGTTGCTTTTGTAGCCTTATCTTCATTGTTCTTTGTGAGCTTTAAATTGAGAATTTTAAGGAAGGGGCATAAATTTATGCCAATCACTTTCATTTCATTTATGTAGAAGCACTTTCAAGGAAACTTGTGTTTCATCATCACTTTTCAACATTTTGTACCATTGTGCTAGTACTGAGTTGTATAACTTTTTGCTCTCATAAGTGACAGCTGCACTAGTTTCACTTACACCTATCCTATTGTCACATGTGTTTTCTACGTTATCTAGTATCCCTATGCTTTCCTATTATATCAGCTTCAGCAATCCTCTCTGCATTTAACCCTCAGAATGTGTTCCATATTTTGCACGTCTGCTATGTGTACAGCCTAAATTGAACACCACAATATATTCTTAAAATTGCATTCAAAAGATAACTTCCTGAAGGTACAATCCTATTGAACACAGTAGACGTCATACTATCCATAAGTGGGCCATTCTTTTTCATGATGTATTGAAGAATTTGTGAACAAAGCGATTTCATTTTATCTTGACCACATTCATCTGTTGTTTCTGTGGGAATTTGTGAGGTGATAAACCTTGCAGGATCTTTGGGTAATAAGACAGGCAACCCTTAGGCCATGGAACCGCATCCGTACAGCTTGGTTAGAGTGGGCTTTATAGGTATCTAGACAAGTGGTCTTCCACATAATTGGATAACTTACAGGTATACGCTACTGATATGTATCATAGAATAAATACTAGGTGATAGCAGTAGCAAAGTCGATTCACACGAATGAGAGTCTGCAGACAGGAGTCATAAAAGCTGTTGTGTCATAGCGGTAAATGCTGAGCTTGTGTGTCCCCACAATTGTTTTTAGAGCATGAAGTTTTCAAGTGCTGTGCTGGTTTGCCTGATAGCCGTCACATTGAGTGACTTGCTGAAATAATGCTTAAGGCTTGTCTTCCTGAGACAAACATTTCTGCTTTTTGGTAGACTGCATAAAGGGAACATTCTAGGTGTGGCAGGCATTTATGCACAGATAAAATCATTCTTACACACACTATAACTACCTTTGCCCTGTCCATAACAGAATCAGGGAATACTTGCTCTGTCCCAGGTGCCGACTACCATTTAAATGACGTTGAGTTCCATGATCTTTGATACTGGTAATACTGCGGAACGCATAGCATCCCTTGACTGTAGTTGCAGCCTAGTGGTTTGAGCATTTGGGGACCAATCCTCAGTGGTGTTGGGTACTCATTGGTAAAACAGTGGGTGCTTGCTTTGCTGGTGCTGGGGTTATCTTAGGCCAAACACTTGGAGAATGGGTTTTTGACCCTATCTTGTGTTCCCTTGCTTTGTATAACTAATTTCTCTTCTTTGGTCTCCAAGGCCGTGCCACCTTTCAGATATGGCGATGAGCTGTACAACAATACTGTAATTACTTGAATGTGTGACAGCCTTTCATTTTAGGCTGTGTATTGTAGAGTGTGCAGTGCTATAAATAAATTTTGTATTGTTTTGTATATTGTAATTTTCAGTTTTCTTATAAGCAAGGCTTCATGTCAGGTGCATGTAAAAAAAAAATGCCAAAAAGTACCGAAAGCAAATGATACACCAATTGTTAGTCAACGACGAGCTGTTTAAAGCTACAGGGAATGTGTTACGTGAGTAGCAGGTCTCTTAAAGTGTGCATGTTTTGCCAAAATAAAGGACAGAAGCTATACTGCAACCTGTTGGAAAAAATGTGCATACAAGACACACTAGCTGCAAATCATACGCTCATTTAAACAAGCCATCACATTTAGTTTTCCAATGATATGCAATCAGAATATCGAAAAAGTAAATTCCATGCTTTATTCCCATATTTATGCCCGTATTCAGGTGAGGTTCATTTGAGCATGTTTTTGAGTCGGAGTGTAGAGAGTGGATGTTAGACAGTTGCATGATGAACATTATGCATTGCTGGAAGAGCACACAGGGGATGGCAAAGCCAATACAAATCATACAGTATTATCACCTGGCATTAATGAACCTTTGCCAAAAAATCCAGAACACCACCCGATTGCGTTGCTGTCTCTCCTAAAAATAATGTACTGCAGGCCACATCAGCCTTGCAATTCACGTTTCTTTTTGTCTAATATTGTCCCTGTGCATACTTCTGTTTTCCTTTTTTGTTGCTGTTACTTTCTACTTACGGTGTCCTTAAAGTCACGCTTGTTTTCCCCTTTGGCTCCCTTGCTTCACTCAGAGACAGGTTCGGGCTTTGTGTAGCATGTGCACTGGTTAATGTGTGCATGAATGCTACATTCAATGACAATTGCTTCAAGAAAATGGTTTCCATACTGCATGTAGCTCATTGTAATTAGGCATCATATCATATTCACTCTTCATGTCTGTTCCTTCACTTCCTGAGCGTCAAATAGTATATGTGAAGGCATTTCTCTAGCCGACCTCTTCACCCTTTTCTCTCCTCTGAAGAATCTTGCTGCACTGAAAGAAAGTGCCAGATGCTATTGCAAGTGCAAAACTGGTAAACAGTAGCAAAGGAACTAGGCTGTACCTGACAAATTTTGTTTCACTTGTGACATTGTGGTGTGATGTGTACCTGCATCAGACGAACAGTGTTGCTACTTTTATAAAATGTTTTTATGCAACATGCTCAGAAACCAAGGAGAATATTTTTTTTTTATTTTAACGAGGTAATACATCTGCCACAACAGAGTGACACACTCTGCATGTGGTGAAATGTGCATACAGCGTGCTATGTCTAATTCAGGGCACATTAAATGCCATCAGCGTGAAAGCTAACCTGTTGTTGCCAGTGGGCATCTGGCTACACTTTTTATTTCATTTTGATTGCTGCCAGAAAATCTTCTCTGCTTATTTTTGTGACGAAATTCGCGGTAACGTTTCCTGTGCGGCAGCGTGAAAACGTCCCAGCCGCGATGGCTCAATAATGATTATAGACGCTCGGCTCTCTGATCCGCAGTATGTGCGTTGCCCAGCCATGACGATCGCATTTCGATGTAATTAACGCGCTAAATGTGGTCCGACGTCAGCGCAGGCTAAGATCGCCAGATATATGGCCTAATCGAGCTCTCCACTATGCGTGTTTTCGCTACGCCGCTCCACCGGGCCGACATCCGCACGCTACGTCACTGAAGCAGACACGTAGCCGTAGCAGACTTGCTAACATATGATGGAAGCGGTGGGCTGCCGCAGACAGTTTCCAACGGCAGTGATACCTTGAGAAGGCCAGCATTGTCGTCGAACAGGTGTGTCTCTTCTCTAGTGGCAACTGCAGCCCGAAAATCTGCTGGGCACTTCCAATTCTCAGCATTCGTAAACAAATTCTTTATACCCACTAGCTGAGAAGTGAATGTGCAAAGCTCGATCCTGATACTCGCCGATTTCTCTGCGCGACTAAGTCCATAAATGAAACTTACGCACAGCTAGCCACATGCACTCATCTCAAGTAAGGCATCGCTCACACTTGACGACCGGCTGTTTGTGGGGTTTGCGTCGAGTACCGCCGTTCGCTCAGCCTATACTGCTGCTGGACGTCCGACAGCGTACGTGTACTATGATGCACTGTGGTCGCAACGACCGTAACTAATATAGTATAGTACAGCCGCAACGTATACTCTCACTATCTCCTCAGCCTTGCCCTGCCGCGCGACGCGTATATGCAGCGTAAACACGGTTCTCACCGACCCTTCAGCTTCTCGGCATCGCAGCGTTGGCTTTTTTGTAATCGGCGCCAAGTAGCAGACGACGGCGTTATTTTTTGTAACTTTTTTCCTTGTTTTTTAAATTTCGTCATCAATTCCTGTGTTCACGCGCTTTAGCACCGCCTCAATTTACACGTCACGGGTACGTCACAACATGGCCGAAAAGGCGAATATCGAGGATCGGGCCCCTGTCTAGGAGGTGTTGCTTATGTAGCCTGACCGGGAGAGGGGGAAGGGGGGAAAGAAGAAACGAGGGGAAGGGTGGAAGGCATTCTGTCTGGCGTTTGCCAAACGGCGTTCGCCAAAGGCGGAACTATAATGCAGAACGTTGAAAACATTTATCTTCCCTTCATAAGAAAGTCGCTGTACTGGCTTCTATTGGCGCGTGGAACGTCGAAAGTGTCGGCGTCGTACACGATGGCTGCGTCGATGCGGTTCCTGCTTGCTGTTGATGTGGACAGCTTTCGGCGTCTTGCGCCGCTGACGAATTCGTCGTTGACGTTGAGGCTGGCTGTGGGGTATCAGCTCGAGGAAGCGCGCTCCACTCCTTTGTCGTGGGCTACAGGCGTTGGTATACCAGCTTGCACAGCGCTGTCTTTCGCTGGGCTGTGATCCTGCGCACGTGGAGGAGTTGTGTGTCGAACATGCACCTGGTCGACGTGACGCCTGACCGGTCCGGCCTGTGTCTCTATGGTGACCATCCGTGACCCTCTCGTAGACGTGGCTGTTCCAGGCCGCCATTTTTCTCCTACGCCAAAGTTGCGCGCATACACTGCATCCAGGAAGAGGTGATGACCAAACATGTGGTTCAGAGACTGAACCTGTAGGGATGGGTGGAAAGCATGTATCTAGGCGAGAGCGGAGACGATTAAAGCCCCTCTAGAGACGATAACCAAGAAGCGCCTCTGACGGAGACTTGCCCGAGCTGTTAGGTGTCCTTCTGTAATTAAATAGCAGTCTGGATATGTGAATATCTAATCTTCCAGCCCCCATCTTTTTGAGGCCATCCTTAATCGTTCTGACTGCTCTTTCCGCCATCCCATTTGACGATGGGTGAAACAGAGCCGTTCGCAGATGATATTGTTCGCAGATATTATTGTTTTTCATGAAAGTGTCAAATTCAAGACTGGTGAACTGAGTCCCGTTATCAGATACCACAGTCCTTGGGATTCCAAACCTGCTGAATATCTCGCGCAAGGAATTCACTGTCGCAGTAGCATTAGCTTGCTTCATGGGAACTGCCTCAATCCACTTACTGTATGCATCAACTATAACGAGAATCATGCTTCCCGCTAATGGCCCTGCGAAATCTACATGTATCCTGGACCATGGTTCTCGAGCAGCAGGCCAGCTTTCTGGTGGTGCTGCGGTTGGCATGGGCAAGTTTTGGACATAGTTTTGACATGTTGCTGATAGTCGTTTTATGTCGTGGTCCAATCCTGGCCACCAAAATGATGATCTGGCAACTGCTTTCATCGCTGTAGATCCCTGATGTGTTTCGTGCAGCAGGTGTAGAATACGATCTCGCGCTTCCTCTGGCACTATTACGCGGTGCCCCCAGTACACCAGCCCGTGGGCCAAAGACAGCCCTTGTAGTTTGTCAAAAAAAAAATGGGATAACGCTCTCATCAGCTATACATCTTGCCGTCGACGACCAGCTATCCTTTGTCAACTGCGCAACCCTTTTTAGTTGCGGGTCATTCGCAGTTAATCGCTTCAGTTCATCAAGGAACACCGTTCCGCCATCGAGCCCTGCTAGAGCAAGAATGTAATCAGGGGGATCTTCTATATGAAACTCTGTCGTACGTTGTGGCAGTCGACTCAGGGCGTCGGCATGCAGAAGTTGCTTACCCGGCGAGTACTGGAGCTTGTAACGGAAATCACCGAGGAACAGAGACCAACGTTGTATGCGCGCGGCTGCCAGCGATGGGGTCGGTCGATCAGCTCTCAGCAATCCCAGGAGAGGTTGGTGATCAGTAACAAGTGTGAACTCTCGACCTACAAGAAAATCCCGGAACTTCGTTACGCCAAATGCAAGGGCTTCGCGTTCGAGTTGCGAGTAATTTCGTTCACCCTTTGTTAAGGTTCGCGAACGGAAGCCTATGGGCTTGTTCACCTTGCCATACGTGTGGAACAGCGCGGCTCCAATCCCGTGTTGCGAAGCGTCACTCTCTAACTTGAGGGCTGCAGCCGGATTGAAATTGGCAAGTACCCCTGCCCGACGAAGGCCTTGTTTAGCTTGCATAAATGCCGCCTCCTGTTCAGGTTCCCACACCATCGTGCGTTCTTTTCTAGCAGCTTGTACAACGGCGCAAGGACAGATGATAAATTTGGCATGAACTTGGCGTAAAATGTGATCATGCCCAAAAATACGCGCAGCTCCTGCACATTTTGCGGACTAGGAGCTTGCATGAGTGCTTCAATGTGCTGTTCTGTCGGATGTAAGCCCTCACGGTCAATTCGGTGACCCAAGTAGGAAACCGATGCCTGGCGAAATTTACATTTGTCCAGTCTCAGTTTGACCCCGTGCTCTTGGAAACGCTGGAGCACAAGTCTTAATGTATCAGTCTCGCCGTGTTTTTCCGATACCAGAATATCGTCGAGGTATGCCTGAACACCTGGTATGCCTTGCAATATCGTGTCGATTTTCCGTTGGGAAATCGGCACGCGGTTGTAGCAGAACAACCCACGGTGCGTATTGATAACGCACGACTAGTCATCGAGAGGGATCTGATTATAAGCGTCACGAAGATCAAGAGTGCTGAATTGTTCGCCATCATTGAAAGACGCAAAAATGTCATCAATAACAGGTAGCGGGTACTGTTCCAGCTCGCGTGCAGGGTTCAGAGTTACTTTTAAATCTGCACAGATTCGAACACTGCCATCCTTTTTGAGCACCGGCACAATCAGTGTAGCCCACTCTGCGTGCGTTACTGGGGACAATACTCCGATCGTTTCAAGCCTTTCAATCTCTTTGGATACCTTGTCGCGCCATGCAAATGGAAGAGAACGGGCCTTACAGAATTTTGGTGCGGCTTCTTTCAGTTTGCAGATGCACTGGTGGTCCGTCTATCAGGCCCAATTCTGTGCTGAAAACATCTTGGAAGTCCGAGAGCACATCGTCCACCGTTGATTTGCAGTTCTTCCCTAAGCTCTCCGCCAGCTTCGCCCCGACGTTGAGGACTGACGACCCTGCGTTGCTGAACTTTGATATCAAGTCGCGTCCGCAGAGACTTGGTCCTGAGCAGTCAACAACAATTAATGAGTCCTCCACGCTGGTCCCGTTGTACGAAACAAGCATATCCAACTGCCCCAGCACTGGTAAGGTTCCTAGGTAACAGGAAAGTTTGATGTGTCACGGCGACAATGGTGGCCCCTGTTTCTTGTGCTGCTCAAAAACTTGCCTAGGCACAACACACACAGCCGAACCAGTATCGACGATCATCTGTATATCGCTGTCACACCACGTGAATGTTTGGTGAATCGGAGGTTCCAATTGAGCTTTCCGAGATGCAACGAAAGTCCAGATGTGCATGCTGTCGGCCGCGTCATTCAAACTCTCCTAGCTTGGCTTGACCTGCTACGAGCATAGTTTTTCCGGCGTTCCTTGCTGAGGTCGCTAAGAAATTTTTTTGCAAGGTGCCCGCACCTGCCGCAGCGGTAGCATCGAGCGTTCGTCCATCCACACGCGTTTCCGTTGTGTTTAGTGCTTCCGCACCGTCCACACTCTAATACCGGCTCGTCGAAGCTCTGTCGACGTGCGCTTATCTTCATTACAGCTGTCAAGTCCGATGAAATCGCGTTGGCACCCTGTTCTGCTGCCTCAGAGCTGAACGCTATCGCTTCGGCTTCCTGCAGGGTGAGGTCTGTTTTCGCCAAAAGCTGCTTTTGCAGGGCACTTGACCGGACGCCGCATACTATCTTGTCGCGAAGCATTCTATCGAGCATGGTCCCGAAGTTGCAGCTATCCGCTATTTGGCGAATTTCGACAATGAAGATATGAATAGACTCACTTTCCAGCTGGCGCCGGTTGAAAAAGCGGAAACTCTCCGTTATTTCGTGGCGTTTTGGGTCAAAGTACGAACTTATGACTTCGATTACTTCTTCGTACTTCATCGCATTTGGCTTCTTCGGTGCAACTTTTCCTGAAAGCACTTGGACTGTGCGTGTGCTTAGCGCAGAGATGAGCAACGCCCTTTTCTTCATTGTATCTTCGATTCCACTTGCTTCGAAGTATAGGCTTCAGCCTTCGTCAGATATGCCCTCCAGTTGTCACCGCGGTCGTCATACTCGGGAAGCTGGTGATGTGCCATGGTTGAACTGGTTGCATCCAGCGTCTCAGTCTTGACCGTTGTTTCAGGTTGGTTTTCGTCGTGGGTTCGCATTGGGCTCGTCACCACTATTCCATCACAAGTGCCGTTGTCAGATGAGAGGAGGTTTGGCACCAGAAGGCGCCGCACCTCAAGGTCTCACATAACCTATCTGCCCGTCATCATTCATACATCATCCCCGGCACGTCCCCCCCCCCCCCTCCCGGATGTCTGGGGGGCGGAGGTTTTTGTTTCGGGATGACGGCCGTACCCTGGCAAGGGGGCAGTCGTGTGGTGACACGCACACAGCAGTCACCGAACACTATGCCAACTGTGTTTAAGGTCCCCGCTGTGACAGCAGGCCGAACACAGGGAGACCGGACCTTCTTTGGACCTCGGATGTCCTGAAGGACAACTGTTACCTTAAAGTGCTTCATATTAACACTGTTATGGTACGCCCAGAAACCTCGCAAATAATCGGTGGCCTGCTCCACGTGTCTATGAACTCTTGCTCGCTGAGGTGACGCTGCTCATGGCTTAGGTGAAACCAGACCTCCCTGCGGACTCGTGCGTGCACCTCATGAAGGCCCGGAACACTGCGCGCAAACGCAGCGGCGCACCTGGCAGACCAGACTTGATACATGCACTCAACGAGCAAGAGCACAAACTGTTTCACAGCATGCCTGGGTAACGGGTTGAGGTACCTGACAGTTTGATACGGCACGCGCCTTGCGCGTCCCGTGCTTCCATGAACCACAGACGGACGCTCGAAGTGGAAAGGCGTTTATTCCGGCCGAACAACCGGATTATATAGCCTGACCGGGAGAGGGGGGAAAGAAGGAACGAGGGGAAGGGTAGAAAGCATTCCGGCCGGCGTTTGCCAAATGGCGTTCGCCAAAGGCGGAACTATAATGCAGGACGTTTTATAACACTATGCTTGGTTAATTTTGGTTATGAGTGGGGTTTTCTTGCATGCACTGCAGCCTCGGCAAGTGGATAAGTCTCTCTGACTGCCGGGATAACTACCCGACCCAGGCCCTCAACAAACGTTAGTAGAGGTTTTTGGCCGTACAGTCTTGCCTACATACATTTCGGGGTATGATGCATGCAACATGAATACAGCAGTGCTAAAAATTCAACTCATACATATCATGCAGTTGCATTTTCGTAATACAACTCAAGTAAAAATCAAATGCTTGAGAGAGATTTTTATTTGTTTCATGATCCTCCTGATGTTTTCATTGACTGACAGTATGATGTTAACCATGATGCAGTTCTTTGGCATTCTACCTCCTACAGTTTTTTTTTAAAAAAAAGCACATATGTAAACAAAATCAATTGAGCTGTCAAGAGCATGTAGCTTAAAATAGCGAAGATTGTGCACACCTCTAAGGTTTCGAAGCAATGGTAAGTAAATCTATATCTTCTGGAGGAATAGCACAACGCACTGTTAGAATCGCATGTCACTATTTTAGCTGAGCAACTAAAACGCGGTGTACCGGCCGTGCTTGCAGATAGCTGCAGTACACCGCAAGACAAGAAACCCTATCTGCTCAGACTATCTGGGGCAGTGCAGCATAAACCGATAAAGCTTTGTAAAGGCTGCAAGAAAAGTGCACAATGTTCGCGTAGTATTTGCATGCTTTCAGCTCTAGCCGCCGCAGCTACAACTTGCGCGACAGTCAGCTCCTAGGTATCGCCAGTGTCCCTCAAAAGTGACTCTGGTATCGCTAAACTGCCGCTGCCGGCAGTCCAATTAACCGGCTTCGGCTAGCGAAATACCTGTAAAAATGCTTACTCTAGTATATTTTAGAGATATATCTCGCGACTGCATGATAATATCAACGAAAAACGATCTTTGACCGAATGAACGATGCATGCAAACTTCAGCGCGAACAGATGACACACGTCGTAATGGTTGCACTTGCAGCGATTTTTCACCCGTTTTCTTCAAATACGAAACGTTAAATAGGGAACATGTGTGCAGGTCATTATGACCTTTTCTACCACTTCATTCGCGCTTATAAAACGCGTGAAGAGTCGAATTTAAGCTTGTGGATGCCGAGTTTCAAGCAAAGCGCAGCAGACGCGCGTCTCGCAGAAAGACCCGGAAGTCGAAATTACTCAGCGTGCTTTGCGGCTCGTTCAGATCGGACACCACCTATAACCATAACCATAACGCCCGCATTTACCTGATCGTTTATGTTCTGCCTTCGTTTTGGTACGGTAAAGCGTACTAAGCGTGCTAGCTCTGGGTTAAGCACACTACACATGCCAGCCTGTGTCAGTGCAGTGCCTCCTTCAGACGCTGGTCAACGCTAATACCTGCAGCAGACGTCTTGTACACACGCCTGGCACACTACTGCACTCGCAGACGATGGAGTGGAGCCTGGACAGCTCACAACTCAGTTAAAATAACTACGCACAGACTGTTTGTGCCTGATTTGCTTTCGGAGACTAGTTAAAGGGTTGAAGGCCATCCGCGGCTTGAGGCCGATGAGCGACCGACTCAAGTAGTCGAACCAATGCCGGTGGTGTCACGCGCGGTACGGCACAGTGTCTGTCGGCTAATAAAAGGATTGCTTATCGACATTCACTGTTGGCGTTTCGTCAGCCAGGGGCTTTAGGTATAGTGAACTAGATAAATCTTAGGAGTAGGAGGAGGTAAACTTTATTTAAAGAAGAGGTCGTAGGCGCGGGGTGGGTTGACGTTCCCGTCCCCGCGGTGGGCTCCTCTTCTAGGCCGGACGCCAGGTGGCCGACCGACGATGTCGTTCGGCGACCTCTTCAGCCCGCTCCGTGACTCGGAGTTGAACCTCCGGGTCGGAGCTGAGCAGCGCGGCCTCCCACTGAGATTGGGTAGAGAGCTGCAGTCTCTGTCAGGGGGTTTACATGAGACCGACAAAGTCGGGTCGGGTAGGCCTGTCGGGCTAAAAACCGGCTATCGGGCCTATGTATACGCTAGGGGGTAGAGCTAAAGGACCGTCGGGTCGGGTCCCGCCAGCCCGACTGCAGGGAGTGGGTTGGCACGACCCTACCCGATGGGCGAGGGGCATGTATACTCTGACGCGTCGGGCAGGCGCCTCCTCTCTTGCCTCCTTGCTGGTCGGGGACGGGACCGTGAGCTGTTCGTCTGAGCATTCCTCCTTTTCCTCCTCTCCTGCCTGCGCCTGGTTCTCTTGCTCGACGCACGGTGTAGCAGCGATCTTTTCCCGACAGAAACGAGCTCATGTAAACCCGGACGGGTCGGGCTGGCTCAGCTCGGCAACCGGCTCCCCCCTACCCGACCCGCTCGCGTCGGGCTCATGTATACAAGGCTTGTGATGGCTTGTCTTGATTACATGAGTATAGGATGTGTGGTGTGTCTGCCTTTTGATATCCACAGAGAGAACAGACAGGGCTGAACTGCTCTGGGAACCATATGGAGTACATGTACGGATTAAAGAAAGAGTCTGTTTGAAGCTGCCGCCAGGTGACTTGTTGTGTTTTACTTGGAGATCGAGGTGGTTCTGGGAAGATTTGTTTCTTTCTTGAAGTGGGTAGTAATTTCTTTGTAGGTTGTCACCCGCTCCCTGGCCGACCTGAGCTCAGGGCAGCGCACCTCCCGGTTAACTACGAATCCTCGGGCAAATTGGTGCGCTGCCTCGTTCCCAGGATGGTCCGAATGGGCAGGGACCCAGATCAATGTGATAAGGCGGGCATGGGAGATATTTTTTAAGATTTTGATGGCTGCGGAGTGGGCCCTTCCTTTTGCAAAATTTCGAATTGCGGTTTTAGAGTCGCTAAGGATGTATTTGGCAGTGGTGGAGGTAATGGCTAAAGCTATGGCAGCCTCTTCGGCCTCCTCCGGAAATTTTGTTTTATTGATTGTCGCCGATGCGAGGGGAGAACCTCGATGATCGACAACTGCCAGGGAAAAGGCATCTCTGTCCGCATGTTCTGCCACGTCCACGTGCGCCGTGTCTTTCTGTACTGAAAATCTTTCGTGTAATTTTTGTGCCCTAGCCCTTCTTCTGTCCGTATCATATTCTGGATGCATGTTTTTAGGCAGAGGACGGACTATTAATTGCTCGCGCACATGTCTTGGAATCGGCAAAGTGTGGGCCCGGGTCCCTTCATATTGTATTCCTGCTTTTTTTAGGATGAAACGTCCCGTTTCAGTGCTTGATAACCGTTCGTATTGTGCGGTGAGGTGTGCTTCCATCATTTCCGCTAAGGTGTTATGAATTCCTAACTTTAGTAGTGTTTCATTTGGGGTATGACGAGGGAGGTTAAGCGCAATTTTATAGGACTGCCTAATTAGTGAATCCAGGTCGTCTCTTTCTCTAACTGTGAGGGTGACGTATGGTGTAGAGTAGATAACTCTGCTAAGAACGAAGGCTTTTACTAGTTTCCTGGTCTCAGCTTCTTTAACTCCTCCACGCCTATTCGCGATTCATCTGAGGAGGAGGGAAATTTGGTTGACGGTGTTTTTCAGTTTCTTAATTAGTGTGTCGTTTTTTTGGTTTGACTGTATGAGCATTCCCAAGATTTTTAATGTTTCCACTTCTTGGATGGCTGCACCTTCCGCGTAGATTTTGATCGCAGGCGCTTTATTCTTTCTTTGACGCTTTGGGTGTAGAATGAGTAATTCAGATTTCTGGGGGGAACACGCGAGTCCCGCGGCTTGCGCCTCCTCTACGACTACGTCTACCGCTTGTTGTAGCGTATCTTGTATCGTGCCAATACTCCCCTTGGTGGTCCAAAGGGTGATATCGTCCGCGTACAAAGAGTGTTCTAGGTCTTGGATTCTTGCGAGCTCGTGTGCCATTTTGATTAGGGTTATATTGAATAAAAAGGGGGAGAGGACCGATCCTTGCGGAGTTCCTCTATCTCCTAAAGTGAAGGTGTCGGATTTGATAGTGCCAATTTGAATTTTAGCCGTCCTATCGGAGAGGAAGTCCTTGATGTAGTTAAACGTTCTTGCGCCTACACAGCAGTGAAAGAGATTCTAGGATTGCTGTGTCTAACATTATCAAAGGCTTTGGTTAAATCTAGGGCTAGGATTGCCCTGGTACTCCTTTCTTGCTCATGAGATAGGACTTCGTTTGCTAGTCTTAGCATCGTATCTTGTGTTGATAAATGTGGTCTAAAGCCGACCATAGTGTTTGGATATAAATTCTCTTTTTGCATGTGGGACTGGAGTCTGTCTAGTATGACCTGCTCTATCAGTTTTCCTATGCAAGAAGTAAGCGAAATAGGTCTGAGGTTTTCGAGCGCGAGCTTTTTGCCAGGTTTTGGGATGAATTTAACGATGGCATGTTTCCAAGACGCTGGGAGTTTTCCCTCCCTCCAACACTCGTTCGCAAAGTCCGCGAGGGCTGTGATAGAAGCGTCGTCTAGATTTCTGAGTGTCTTATTGTTAATGCCGTCCTCTCCTGGGGCGGATGTTGTACGTACCTTAAAGAGGGCTGCTCTTATTTCCGCCATTGTTATGTCAGCATCCAGGATGGAGTTAGGCTCTCCTTTATAATCGGGCAGGGACTTCGTCTCACGGGTTGTGCAGAAGTATTTCTGCTGTAGCGTGTCTATAATATCTTGATCCGTGCCTGGGTCTATGTTTAAAATTTTGGTGATTTCCTTTTGAGTGGTAGCTTTGTTGGATTCCGGATCAAGGAGATGCCGCAGAAGATTCCACGTCTCCCTCGTGCCTAGATTGCCATTCACATTTTCACAGATATGGTTCCACTGCTGTCTCGCTAGTTCTGCGGTGTGGTGTTGAATTTCTTTCGTGAGTGTGATGATCCTGTTTCTAAGCTTTTTGTTATATTTTTGCTTAAGCCATCTTTTTTCTAGGCTCTGCCTTGCCTCCCACATGTGCGTAAGTCGGCTGTCAACCGTATTTACGCCTAAGTCATGTACTAGTTCCTTAGTGGCCTTTTCCACATCCGATAGGAGGGTCTGTGTCCAGTCTTCTAAGTCTATGATTGGTTCGTTATTTTGGTCGCGGATAGTCCTAAGTTTGTCCCAGTCGGTGATTTTGTTTTTTCTGGGTTGGGGTTTGAGATTGGCAATGGTGATTTTAGACATTATGATATAATGGTCACTTCCCAGATTTAAGTCTGGGAGATTTCTGCCCATCGTTAGGTCCGGGCACGTGTCCCTGGTCACGCTGTTGCCTATCCTAGTAGGTTGCATGGGGTCTGTGTATTGGGTGAGCCCTCTTTGCTGGATAAAATCCATTAGGGCCGCTCCTTTCCTGGATATGGTTGCGTGTCCCCATTGCACGTGTTGAGCGTTGAAGTCGGCCACAATTAGGGTTGGGTTTTGGCCTGCGATTTGGAGGGTTTTGAGTATAGCGGCTTTCGCTGGTCCAGCCGGTGCCCTGGGGTGGCTGTATGCGTTTAGTACGAACAGAGAAGAGGAGTTTCTTCTGCTAGGCAGAATTTCAATTAATATACAATCGAGCTCTACGTTTTCAATCTCGTGGTTAACCACGGTAAGATTTCTATGTACCAACGTAGTGGTTAAAGGCTGTTCTTTGATGTGACATGGCAGAACCGCCCGGTACCCTGGCAGTTTTAGTCGAGACATTCTGGGTTCTTGAATCGCTATAACGTCAGGTTTTTCGGATTGCGATTGAACGTGTAACTGCAGATTTGTTTTTTTGTTGCGCATAGACCTGCAGTTCCACTGCCAAATTGTTACGGTTTTAGGATTGGCCATTTTGCTGGGATAGATCAATTGGCGCCCCTTGAGCTGAAGGGGGAAGCCGGTGTAAAATTTCCTGTAAAACGGTGTCAATTACTCCGAACTTGTGATTTACATCCTGTATGTGTTGTTCGAGTCTTTGTGTTAAATTATCAACTCTTTGGGTTAGACTATCGAATTTCTGGCTGTGCTCCTCCACTTTTTGTTCGAGTTTTGGGACTCTATCCTCCACTGAGGTATTTCTTACGTCTTATTTCTTACGCTTACTGGGGTTTCGACTGAGGCGGTCACAGTAGTTTCCATTTTTGTGACTTCCGGCAATGGGAGTGGTTTCGGAGGTGGGTCAGATATGGCGGGTGCTTTTAGTTTACTATTTTCCTCCTCCAAGTGTTTGATTCGATCCGTGAGAATTTGAATGTGGTGGAGTGCCTGATCTAGTTTAGACTGTAATGTCTGCAGCTCCATCCCCTTCCCATGAGAGGCCACTCCTGCTCAGCTCACCTGTTTCGGCCCGGGGCTCTGAGTCCGGCTGCTAGTGCTGGCGCCTCCTCCATTGCTGCTGCTTCCGTTGCGTCCGCCGCTGCTGCTCCGTCCGCTACGGCTGCTGCTGCGTCCGCTGTCCAAGGACGGGAAGGAGCTCGAGCGGTCCTTCCTTTCGGTAGATGTTGGGTCGTCACATGTCCGTGATTTGGGTCTTGATTGGTGCTCCGAC
>JAJIZL010032952.1:45037-63628 GCA_023969395.1 Amblyomma maculatum | reverse complement strand
AGCTTGGACGCTTACTGGGCCTTGTGTTTCGATGGAAAATAATCTTTTAATGCCGATGCTTTTTATTTCCTAGCAGCGGGCGCATTTGACTCCAAACTTGACACGGTGTCAGGTCAAGTCTGGGACATGTGGCGCGATTACGGCGCGGCGCCCACTGCAAGCCTGATGGGGGAATAGAACGATCGTCTTTCGAGGTCAAAACGAACGCCATTATAACACTGAGGTGGATTCCTGGTCACGCTGGAATCCCAGGCAATGAGGTAGTGCATCGCCTCGCCCGCGAACTTCAACACCGGGCGCCTGGGATTCCCTGGCCTTATCCACCAACGTGGGACACTACTCTTCACTACAAAAAAGAAATCAACGTTCACTACGACAACATTAGAGAAACACTCCGTACACTTCCTCTTCCTGATAAATCTCTCACTACCACGCAAATCCGCATTCTTAGACGCATACAACTAAATACACTGCTTACTCCTGCCCGATCTTTTCTATACAGAATCATACATTCCCCTGCATGCCCAAATTGCCCAGAACACTATGCAAACTTGGAGCATTGCATCTTTTCATGCCCTGTCGCCCTCCAATCTCCTCACTTTCCACACCCTCCTCCCCCAACGTGGCGGGCTTGGTTAGCCTCTGACCAGCTGCAAGATCAGTTGGCCTTGGTGACCCTGGCCCAGGACATTCTTAACGCTTAATGCAATGCGTTAAATAAAGTTGTTTCCTCCTCCTCCTCCTCCTCCATACCCTTCGCCAGGGTTGCCTTTTCGGAGTGGCAGGAAGGCCTCTAAATCCTGGCAATGATGAACTGCCCAGATGCAAATTAAGTCATCTTGTTAAAGCGCTGGCTGGCGCACAAAAAAAAAAAAAAAGATTTTTCTCTTTTTACTGTTCACTATTTTTGCGTCGTATAACAATAGGTAAGTAATTGCCCCGCCGGGGTGGTGCAGTGGTAAGACGCCCGACTACTGTGCCGGAGTACCCGGGTTCGAACCCAACCTCGGCGGCTGCGTTTCGATGGAGGCGGAACGAAGAGGCGTCCGTGTGCTGTGCGATGTCAGTGCACGTTAAAGATCCCCAGGTGGTCGAAATTACTCCATAGCCCTCCACTACGGCTCCTCTTTCTCTCTTTCCACTTTCACTCCCCCCTTCCGCCCTTCCTTTACGGCGCGGTTGAGGCGTCCACAGAAAACAAGCGAGACAGTTACCGCGCCTTTCCCTTCCTATAAATCAATCAATCAGGTAAGTAATTGTTGCACTGCATTCCTGTACGAGCTTTTTCACGTCGCCTAGAGCAAACATTCTGCAGTGCCCTTTTACCGGTGGATTAGTCGAGTTACGTGACCGATTTAAGACGTAATAAATCCGAGGAGGAATATCTGCAAATGTTTTTGGCAGCTTGTTGCGTCTTGGGCATCAGCCTGAAAGACCGTCTTAATTTTTGGTACTCTTAAAAGACGGCGACCGTATACGCTCGCTATAAAGCCCTCTGGAATAAGGTAACTAAATGAAATGACGTTGTCATATGTATGCTAACCAACGCCAACTGCTTTTGCGGGTCGAGTTGCAGCTCATGTAGCTGATCGGTGCACGCATTGCATAGGGCAAACCCGTTTTACGCGTACTTCACAGAAGTGCATATTACGCAAAGCAGACGGTGCACGTAGCCGTGTCAGACACGGCGAGTGCGATTTCAGCATTCTGTTTCCTCCCTAGACGATGTCAACGTCGGCCTTTTCGAACTGCACGCAATCGCGAAGTGGTCTCGGGATGACTCATCGGCCATTGACATTCCCACGCGTACGTACCACGCGTCTCGCCGTTCCCTTTGATGTCGATACTTACCTAAGCATGCGCATTCTCTGCGAGAAGCAGTGAACGCGCTCTGAATGCACGTGAAGGAAGAAACTCCGTAAATGCACCACGTAGTTGAGAGAGCCAGTAGTGTTCGGTATTGAGGCACTTGGAATGATTCTGATATATATCCGCGAGTATGCTGAAGATATTTAGATCGTATTCGAGTAATGCTGCAATGTTGGACAAGGCGCGGCGTACCAAGATGTGCGCTAAAGAGAAATATGTTTGCTTCAGTGAATCGGTGCATCGCTAGGGTTAAAAAGATCCAGGAACAGAAACCATTTTTTCTCAGGTGTCACCGCGTGCGCTCTGCTAACACCAGCTTTATTTGTTTACTCCAAATCTAGACGGAGGGGTCTATTAAGTTTCATTTCATTTCATTTTATTTCCTTAAAGGCCCCAGGAAGGGGTGTTACATAAGGGGTGGGAAACATTATAAAAACATAGTTATTGTAGATATTTTTTGACATTTTCAAGAAACTTGGATGAGCAGGTGATAACAGCGATGTCACCTGGAAGGCCGTTCCAGTCTGCAGCTGCGCGGGGAAAAAAGTTAGGCCTCATTTGTGCAACCACTTGGCACAGTTTTCACGAATGTACAATAAAATTAATTTGTTTCAAGTGTCCAAATATTGTGTATTTGTTCGGACTAGCCTTCGCTTTCACACTAGTAATAAGGAAGGGAGTCATTACTGCCGGTGGCGTAATTTTGGAGCAGTCCTTTTTCTGCATGTACTTTTATTCTCTCCAGTTTATTTTCAGTTTTTTATTCTAGATATTTGCCATAAGCAATTCGGAAAAGGGAAGGGGATGTGGAGAAAAGAGTGTAGACTAGTCTCGCCTAAAAAATAACAGAAGCCCGATAAAGCGATTATCCGATTATCCGAGTTTTGGTTGCATCCTGATATAGCTGACAGGGAAATCCTCCCTGAGAACAACCGTTACAGAACACATCGGCGTTACCGCACTGACAGGAAATGGGGTGAAGTCCTGACAGCTATCAGGAATACTGTTTTGTCCGTTACTTTAGATCTGAATTCGCAATTAGACATAGCTTGCGTGACCTGCACATCATCAACAAATAAATTTTTGATAGGGGCTTGCTACCGTCCACCTAACCTTGGCCACTGGTTTGTTAGTTATCAGATTAACAGCATAGCTGCAGCTAGTGAATTGTTCCCTACTGATAGCGTGTACTTATTCGGCGAATACAATTTTCCTCATATAGAATTGTCCATTTTGACGCGTACGTGCGAAGATTCTGCAGATTTTATCAAATTTTTACTAGACATTAACGAGTTCCAAATGGTAAGGCAGCGTTCCCGCGCCTCTGATATTTTCGATTCAATTTTGCACTCGTATTTCCGAAACTTTGGGTTGTATCAGACATCACAATCGTTTCAGTGACCACATGCTGCTTAATTTAGACCTTCATATCGCGTTGAGGCATGCAGGCGTAACATCGAAGGTTATTAGAGACTACAGTGGGTGTAAGTTTCATCTTGTCGATGCTAAAGTAGACAAATTCATTAGTGTAGCATTCTTGCCCTCGTTCTGTAATCGTTCTGTTGAAGAAAACCGGATGCTTGCTCGAGGACCAAATTTCTCTATTAATCAGCCCTTTACATACGATTCATTAAGATTTCTAATGACAAAACGATTCTATGGTTCACTAAAGAACTTTGTCAGTTAAGAAACAAACAAAAAAACAAAGGATCTACCAGAATGCCAAACGCGTGGGAAACGCAACTACCTGGGCTAAATACAAAGGCTGTCTAAAGTCCTATATTTCCGCCTTGCGTGACGCTAAACATATTTTTTCACTCGATGTACCGTCACTTATCAAATTAATCCCAATAAATTCTGGCGGCTGATATCCTCCAAATATGACTCGGGTCATATTTCCTTGCACGATGATAGTCAAACACATTTGTCCGACAGCTTCCATGGTCATCTGCATTTGATGCGTATATTAAATATGTTTTTACAAGGGAAGGCTATTCAAACGTTCCCACAGTAACCGAACATGACAATGGCACCAATTTACATTACCGCAGAAGGAATAGAATGTTTCATTGCCAATCTTAAGCTATCCACATCGTCTGACATCGGCAACGTAAACTCAAACGTTTTAAGGAACACCATAACTGCGTTCAGCCTGATTTTATGCCATATTTTTCTTCAGTAATTATCCGTTGGTCAGCTACCATTGGACTCTTCTAAAACATCTCCAATGGAATTCTCATGTTTAAGTCAGGTAACAAACATTCCGCGGACGACTACCGACTGATTTCACTCATGTGCATTTCCTGCAAATTACTCGAGCATATCATTGCATCCCACACCTTCCGTCACCTGGAATATTTTAACTTTGTTTTTCTCTAGTCAGCATGGATGTAGAAAAGGATACTCTTGCGAAACACTGTTATTGGAAATTTCTGCTGCTGCTGCTAATAAGAACAATGGGCAGCAAAGAGATTGTTTTCTTCTGGATATTTCGACAGCTTGCGATAAAGAAGCCCACTGCCGTCTCACAGAACAATAACTCGCCCTTATACTCGATAACCTTACGCTATCTTGGCTCCGCAACTTTCTAGAGGTGCGTCAGCAGCAGTTTACCATAATAATCTTTCTCATCCCCTCTATCTGATGTAATTTCTGGTTTCCCGCAAGGCACCGTACTCGACCCTTTAGATATTTTTTTGATAAATGTTAATGATTTGCCTTGTAATATTTCTTATCAACTAAGACTATTTGCAGATGATTGAAGTATTTATCACACAACCAACAATGCCAATGATCATCGTGCTCTCTAGGCAGATCTAGCCAGAATTTTTAACTGGTGCTTATACTGGTAAATGACCTTTAACGTTAATAAGTGCAAGGTTATGACATTCACCTCCAAGAAAACCGTTTCTATTTTTAATGATTTATTAACTGACTGTGTTCTATCCCGGGATTCATCCTAAAAAATATCTAGGTGTTCATTTGACGCCCATGTTGTCACAGTCCTTGCACATTTCCACCATTTATGGCAAAGCATCAAATCGGCGGAAGTACCCGTCAGGGTACTTCCGCTGTAATTTGCACAAGTATCGGTTCACCGTACGTAACCTTCCCCTATTGAACCTTCGTTCGTCCGCAGTTAGAATTTGCTTCAGCGGTATGGTAACCTTATCAGAAATATCTATATTGCCAACTAGAATCACTACAGAATAGAGCTGCTTGTTTCATATCAGGCAATTAAAAACGAAACTCCAGCAATACAAAAATTAAGCAGAACATTTCACTTCTGTCATTAGAATTTCGTAGACAACGTTCCCTTTTATGTCTGTCAAAAATACGTTCATAGCCCGAGATCTTGCCCCTTTGCCATGGATGCTCTTTCACGCACATTATCACGGTTGCACATTCATCTAAGCTTTCGATGCATTTTCGGCAAACCGCTTGAGTTCAATTAACTTACACTCCCACGAGCCATTTCACTATGGTATAGCCTTCCCGACACAATTGCCTCTGAAGTTGACCGAACATCGTTTCGAAACGCGCTGGAAAAATCGTATGCAAACTAAATACCATGCGTATTGTTGGTGTTTTATCTTTTTCATGCACATTTAGTTTTTTCATATTTGTATAGTATTGTATTTTGCTGTAGCCTGCAATTATTTTTGTGCTTTGCTCTCCATGTAGCCCCCTTAACCAATGCTCCGCCTTAGGAGCCCATAAGTGCATATACTGAATAAATAAATAAATAGTATACACGTACGGTAATCACGTGCAAGGTCCCATTAAAGGCCTACTTTCCTTACGCAGAGTTATTATACAGGAGCCGTATAGCTGAGCATGTCCACAGCAGTTGATTCATATCGCACAGCTCCGGTGAAGCACCACAATGTGGACATTTTTCGGTCATTTGCAGCCGTTTGTCACGCCACCGATGACGCACAGAAGAGGCCAGGGCCGCTCCTGCCCGAGTATGGTGCGCCATTACGTCCTCCTCCCGAGTGATTACGGAAGAGAGGGTACGAACACGGACGAAATTAGAGGGCGTGTTCGCTGGCGCAAGGCTAGCTTCTAAAACAAACAAACAAACAAACAAAAAAAAAGGACAGAAGTGGATCTGGCGGAAAAGGGGAAGGTAGCGGGATGTCCGGTGTGTCAAGGTATATCATTGCGTCCACATAGATATTATGCAGATCGCCAGCTGCTTTCTAATTCATCTTACTGCGGTTGACGGCAAGCTGGTTGAACATACTGCTTGAATGTATCGCAAGCACGCATTTAAATGGATAACGTGGTAAATTGGGCGTGTTGTTACATGTCTTGAACTAATGTATGGCAGCGCAAAGAGGCAAGGACAAGACAAAACGGCAAGGACGGCGCTTTTACCTTAAACGGATAACTCGGAAGCAGGATGTGATATGTGCTGTTCAACAGCTAGCACTATATTAGGTACACATGCTGTACCTTGAAAATCGTCTAGATCCGCAATGTTAACTGCAACGCTGACGAGTGACGATCATTTCAGCTGACACGCAGCATGATTGATGACTGTCGAAGTTTACGCTGTTTATTCGGTGATTTATTTAATTAAGGCGAAACCCGTGGGTACGGGTAATGTTTAGCGACTCCCAGCCCACACTGAAAAGCCTTGCCCGCGACAACTGAATGCCTTAGAAAATAGTCTGGTTTGGCTTTTAGGGTTTGACATTCAACCGATCACGATAATGATTTGACTTCTATTATACTATTCCAGCTTTCTCAAAGGTTGTATTAAAGATAGAAGGGGAAGGGTGAAGTGCGGGCGTCGTGACAAACCATGGGGCTTGCTGCATGACTCGGAATGTAGGCACGTTGCACAGGTGTACTGCAAATGATGCGCCCTTAGGTATTTTCTCATATATGTGGCTGACCAAGTCTGAAGCAGAATTCGTGCCTCTTGCGACCGCCGGACGCGGTTGTTGAATCCGCCGCCGGGTACGCCGTCTCAAAAGCTCCGTCGCCAAACCCCTGCTGTCTGGCTCCCGGCTCCGGGAAAGCAGTGGGAAAGTTAGGCCAGCGGGCTGCTCGGGGCGAGGCGTTTCGGCCGTGGTGTTTACATTTCACCGGAGCCGCTGATTCGTCCGTCCGGGTCCGGGCTGTCTGGAGACGGCGGTGGGGGAGAGGGACGCTATGGGCGTACGGTGCAATGCGTCTGGTCGGACTTCCGTCGGGATCGAGACTCGGGAAGTGGTTGTGATGTGTTCGCTAACTGCGCGTGCAGTGCGTCAGCCAGGGGGCATCTGCTCGTCGCTAGGTCGCCCTACTTTTTGAAGCTAGATCAGGGTGCCTTAGAACACGCAGCTACAAAAAGAAATTTAACAATGGAGAAGACGCATGTGCTGTATGTGGAAACTCCAGTGAAACAATTGCCCATATTATACTCGAATGTAATGGTATCCATCCGGAAGTTGGTGCAGGCGCAATCACTGTTCCTGAAGCTCTGGGGTTTAGAGATAACAGTGGCCGGGTGAATAAACCGGCGGTGGAAACTAGCAAAAAACGACTGGAAGATTGGTGGCTTAAAAGCAGAGAAGTGACATAATGTTAGTAATGTAGGAACAAAATTTATTAAATAGAATGATGGTTTAGTTAACCATTCTAAATCAATAATTAAGATATAGGGAGAAAAATGAGCATGATAGCTACTGCTACCACCCCGTTTCAAATGGGACGCTCCTATATTCCATCCATCCATCCGTGTCCAGCTCAGGGAGGAATCACTCATGCGAGCCGACGACGACAGCACGACGCTCACCTCAGATCGGACCCTACCGCCTCGAACAGCTAAGGACTCGCTACACTGTCGTCTTGTGAACTCTTTCCTTAATTCATTTCTTTCAAAGTGTTCTGAATTTTATTTCCCTTTATCTGTATATTTGGATGCTATGCATGTATGCCAAAATTTATTCTGTTTATCCTGTTGCTACCTGCTTTGTTTTCAATTATGATTTAACAGTTTTAAATGTGCCGATTTTCTTTAGCAATTAAATCCTTGTACTTTCATTCCAGACTCGTGTCGTGGCACCGGTCGGTGGTTGATCAGGCGTGGACTTATCGCCGGTTAGCCGCCTGGTTCTGCATTAGATTTAGCATTCGGGTAGAGGTGTTTGTCTCTCTTTCCACCAGAACAGGTTACAGAGAGTGTGGGGAGGCATTGGCAGTGGCCTTACATCCACACACCCCCTATCCCATATCGAGACAAAGTCCTATACACAAGCTGGTTCTTATTGAAAGATAGCCATAATATAATATGACTTTTAGCGCCTACTTTGCTTACTGGAAATTCATTCGTTTTTGGGCGTGAAAGACGATCGCTGTATTCCCATAACATGCTTGCACTTGGCGCCGTACAAGAATAGCGCCACAAGCCCCAAAATTGATCTTCCAGTACAGCAAGCAGCAAATTAAAAGAGTACTTTGCATACATTCACGAAACGATTGCGTCGAAACAAAAGGGCCAATTCAAGATCTAAGCTGCATGTATTCAGTGCAACAGCAGAGTAAACATCAGCGTACATAAAAACACCCCTGAAGCTGGCCGACAAAGATGAGTGGTGTCGCAGACAAAAGGAGCATCACGACACACTGAAATAAAATCGAATTTCAATATATACTAAGATGTGTTATCATTTACTGTGGTATAGGGCAGACATTTACACAACTATGCTTGTAGACCGTTTTACCGAAAGTAAGCTGGAGAAGAAGAAAATACTCGCTAACCATGTTCATTGCGCAGACCCACTGTTGCCAGTCCGAGTGGACTCTATACTCTTCGAAGGGCTTCCTCTTCGGTGCGGCCGGAAGGCCTCTTTGAATGCTGCCAATGATGAGGTTTTGCCCAGACGAAGATAAGCCTTCTTGTAGAATGCTGATAGCGCACTAAAAAAAAAAAAGAATACATTTTTGATCCAGACTCTCCCTAACCCCTTGTTCACTGCTTTGTGTCGTATTCCAATAGGTAAATAATTGTTACTACCGTTCCTATAAGAGCTTTTTAACGTAGCCTAGAACTAATATTCTGGACATTGGTCGAACTACATGACCGATTACAAGCGTCTGAGATAGAGGGACGGATTATCTGCAAATGCTTTTTGGTGGCTTGTTGCGTTTAATGGGCAGTAGCCTTGAAGTCTATCTCAATTTTTGGTACTCGGTAAAAAATGGCGGTCATATACGCTCTCTATACGGCGCTTTCTACTACGTTAACGAAATGAAATTGCGCTGCGTAATGAATGCTAGCCAACGCCAACTGTTATTGCGGGTCGAGTTGCAGCGCGTGCCTCTTTTGGGTGCACGTGTTGCAAGGAGCACCGCCAGACGCGCACTTCACAAAAGTAGGCAAATCAGCCGGCACACGTAGCTGTGGCAGACACGGCGAATGTGATTTCATCATTCTGTTTCCTCCGGAAACGGTGCTAGCATCGGTCTGTTCGAACTGTGTGCAATATCTTGGCGTCGCAGCCGGATGACGCATCGGCAAATGCCATTGCCACGCGCACGTACAAAGTGTCTAGTCGTTTCGTTTCATGTACTTTCCTAGGCATGCCCTTTTTTGCTGCGGGAAGCAGTAAACGCGCTCTGTAATGCATTTGCAGTTAGGAGCGCAGTAAATACATCAAGAATGAGAGAGAGCCATTACTATTATTACTGTTGCTGGTACTACTATCAGTACTGTACAGTAATGATATTT
Source organism: Amblyomma maculatum (assembly GCA_023969395.1). Classification (NCBI taxonomy): domain Eukaryota; kingdom Metazoa; phylum Arthropoda; class Arachnida; order Ixodida; family Ixodidae; genus Amblyomma; species Amblyomma maculatum. Next base: position 54,033 of record JAJIZL010032952.1, on the reverse strand, counting down.
AGGCACTAGGAATAATTTTGAACGAAATCCGCGAGGCTACTGAGCATATTTACATTTTCCTCGAATCAGTGATGGACAAAACACTGAGTATCAAGAAGTGGGGAAAAGAAAATTTCTCTGGTTCAGTGAATCGGTGCACCGCTAGGGTTGAAAAACATTTATTTATTTAGATACCCTAAAGGCTCGCTGGGGCATTACATAGGGGCGGGGGACATAAGCCAGTATACATATCTTCAATCAATCAATCAATCAATCAATCAATCAATCAATCAATCAATCAATCAATCAATCAATCAATCAATCAACCAATCAATCAATCAATCAATAAAAAAAAACAGAGCAATGCTGATGGTGAAGTTGCACTCATAAACAACTGCTGCCATGTATGGGCCCTCAGGCACTCTTCAAGCTGTTCTAGAACAGCTTTTTCGCCTGAGGGCCTTCAACCTCGAGTTGAAAATAAATTGAATTGAATCGAATCTAGAGATACTATCGCACTATATCCTTGAAATTGAGTATAATGCAATCACTGTGAAAATTCATTCAAAAGAAAGAAAACAGCGGTAGGAAAAGAGACGGCAGAGTGGTCTAATATATTTACTGAAAGTGTAATGATTCAAGGTAGGTTTGCAATGCTGACTGAAATAAAGATGATTCTGTTAACGTGGCGATTCTGGATTGGCAGTTCATTCCATTCTTTTATTGATGAGATTAATGGTGAATGTTTGTACTTTTCCGTTCGGACAAAAACGGTGTCAACTTTATGGGCATGATCAACGCGATGTGACTTATGAGGGGGTGGAAAAATATGCGACGGAGTTAACGGAGTGTTATTATGATAAAGTGTATGAAAATACAATAAACGGGTGATATTTTTGCGCACTGATAGGAATGGCATGTTCAGTGTTTCCTTCAGAGATGAAACACTTTGCTATTGTAAATAGGATGACAAGATGAATCGAGCAGCTTTATTTTGGACCTATTCAAGAGTGTTAGTTAGGGTGATTTGATAAGGGGGCTAAATTATTATTACATATTCCAGGGGAGGACGTACAAGGAAATTATAAGCTTCAAGTCTGGTGTTCCTGTCTGCGAGATATAAGCAACGCTTCAGAAGCTCCAGGAACACAAGCCGTTTTTCCTCGGGTGTCCACGCGTGGCGCGTGGTCTGCTTAGCATTCGCTTTCTTCGTCTGTCCCACGCCTAGGAAGAGTGTCAAACTTAACCTCTCTTGTGCAACCACTTGGCACAGACTCTGTAAATCCACAGTAAACTGAATTCGTTTTAAGCGTGCGACGATTGTGCTTTCGTTTGGACTGGCTTTTGTTTTCACGCCAGTAATAAGGAATAAGTAATAAGGAAGCGCGTTTATCCTGCCGGTAGCGTAAAATGTGGAGCAGCCAGTTTTCCCATCTATTTTTATTCTCTCCAGTTTATATTCATGCCTTACGATTCCTCTCGCTGCAGTTGATGGAACTGGTTGGACATACTGCTTGAACATAACAGAAAGCATGCAGGTAAAGTGGGAACTGGTCAGCATAATGTGATAATATTTGCTGGTTAACAGCTAGCACTATATTACATATACAGTCGATCTCGGATATATCGAACTCGAATGAGATCGAGAAATAGTTCGATATATTGTTATGACAGGGGTAAGACGTCGGAGCGCTGAACAACAGGACGGTAGGGCAGGGAGCTCAGCTGAATAACGGCAGCGCGTCTGGCACGAAAGTCTTTTCCGACGTCTTTCTCATTCACTTGTGCTGTAAGCTTCATCTTCTTCAGGACTGTTACATTTTCCCCCTGGGCAGACGAAGCCTCCCGGGCGGGGTAGTTATTCGTTTCCACAAGAGTGACACGGTTTCATCCGGGCGACATGGGCAACTTCGGTTGTGACTGAGCGACGACCACTGGCTGTCTTACGTGCTATTCGGTAGTTCACTTCGCTGACGCGCTCGAGCACAACGTAAGGGCCAGTGTAATGCGCCAACATTTTCTGGGCTAAACCACGCTTTCGAAGAGGCTGCCAAAGCCACACTAAGTCTCCAGGGGCGTAAGACATATGGTTATGCCGGCTGTCATACCAAGTTTTTGAACGCTCTTGCGAAGCGAGAATTTGCAAACGGGCGATACGGCGGCCTTCTTCGTCTCGACGAAGAGTTTTCGCGATGCACTGTTCGTCATGGATGGAGTAAGGAAGAATGGTGTCTAGATAATACCGAGGAGGATGGGCATATAGAAGGAAGCATGGGCTGTAGCCGGGAGTCTCATGTGTTGCAGTGTTGAATGCAAACGTTATAAACAGCAGTATAGTAACCCAATCTTTCTGGTCAGATGCGCAGTGCATAGATAGCATGTTGATGAGTGTGCAGTTTGTGCGCTCCGTCAAGCCGTCGGTTTGAGAGTGATATGGTGTAGAAGGCCGAAAATGCGACGCACACAAACGGAGAAGCTCTTCGACAACATCTGCCATAAACTGGTGACCTCGATCACTGATGATCACTCGCGGAGGTCCATGGTGGAGGATGACAAAACGAAGAAACAACAGGGACACGTGGTGAGAGGTGGCTTAAGGAAGAGCTGCCGTTTCGCAATAGCAGGTGAGATAGTCGGCACAAACCCCAATCCAACGATTTCCGTCGGATGACTTCGGGGAGGGACCCATAAGGTCGATTCCGATTTTCTCAAATGCACCACGTGGTGGAGTCATAGGATGCAGCAGGCCCTGTGGCGTGGACGTAGGACGTTTGTGTCGTTGGCACTCAGTGCAGCTCACCACATATCGCTCAGTCATCTGGCGCATCTTTGGTCAATAAAACTGGTCGCGGGCACGATGGAGCGTTCGTGCAGAGCCCAGGTGACCGGAAGTGAGGTCGTCGTGCATGGCACGCTGGATGCACGAGCCGTAGCTCTCGGGAATCACTAGCAGAAAATTCGTGCCGGTGCTTGAGCAAGCCTTTTTGTACAGAAGGCCATCACGGGGCTGGAAGCAGTGGAATCCCGCGCCGCCGCAAGCAATGGCTCGAGGCTTATGCCGGTCTCTTGCGCAGACCGCAGAGCCGAGGTGTCGGGAAACTCGGGCACGACGGAGGCGATGTAATGATCGAAATCACCAGAGTCACATTCGGTCGTCGGAAGGGGAAGACGTGCAAGACAGTCTGCATCGGCGTGTTTGCGGCAACTCTTGGGCAAAACAGTGAAGTCGTACTCCTGCAGACGAAGGGCCCAACGTGCCAGGAGACCAGATGAATCACGAATGTTGCGAGCCAACACAGGGCATGATGTTCCCTCACAACCGCGAAATGGCGTCCATGTATCTAGTACCGAAACCGCTGAACAGCGAAGACTACAGCGAGACACACCTGCTCCGTAACAGGTAGTTACGCAAATGTGGCCGGCGCATTACATAGGCCGAAGGGCATCACGTTAAGTTCAAATAGGCCACCCGGCCTAAAAAATGCAATTTTTTCCATGTCATCAGGGTCAATCGGAGTCTACCAACACGCTAATCGCAAATCAACTGAAGAGAAATAAGACGCGGATAAAAGGCAATCTATGGCATCGTCGATGCGCAGAAGAGGATACACATCCTTTTTGTTGATAGAGGTGAGGCGACGATAGTCGATGCAGAACTTCCATGTTCCGTCTTTTTTCTTTACCAATATCACGGAAGCAGCCCAAGGACTGGAATATTTCTGTATTACGCCCCTCTTCCACATGTCTTGGACTTGCTCGGTGATGATCTTACGCTCTGATGGCTACACACGGTACGGCTTTTGACGGATCGGATGGGCAGATCCCGTGTCAATCCTATGGTGTGCGCCCGACAGAGAAAAACGTTGCGAGCCGTCGGACTGCGCGAAATCAAATACGGAGACGTGCTGAGTCAATAGACTCGTCAAGATCTGGCGTTACGGGGCGTTCCAAGATGCACTTATCATCGGAACAAGTTTCTGGTCAGCGGGCGAGTGAGAATCGGGGTTTCAGAGGAAGGAGTAATGACAGCTACGGAATTCGGTATAGCTGCGCTACATGAAGCTAGTTTCAGGCCCACTGGAAAAACAACCGCTTCCGGTGATCAATTTATAGTCCACAGTTCGGTACGGCCCTCTTTCACAAAAACCGAACAATATGACACTAATACATTTTTCTTTACGCACTGTGAATGAAGAGGCGCCACAGAAGAGTCAAATGAGTCGTTAATGGCACAGGAGGTGGACACCTGGACGCACACTGCAGAATGTGGCGATATGACGACTTCATGACACACACACGTCTTCATAATTTGACGTCTCTTCCAAAAGTTCGCTAGGAAGAGAACCACTAACACTTAGCTCTCCTACCCCGCCGGGGTGGCGCAGTGGTTACGGCGCTCGACTACTGTTCCCAAGGACGCGGGATCGAATCCCGGCCTCGGCGGCAGCTTTTCGATGGAGGCGAAAAGCAAGGCGCCCGTCTGTTGTGCGATGTCAGTGCACGTTAAAGAACCCCACGTGATCAAAATTTCCGGAGTCCTCCACTACGGCGTCTCTCATAGCCAGAGTTGCTTTGGGACATAAAACCCCACAAACCAAACCAAAACAAACTTAGCTCTCCTGTCCGGCAATCAACTGCAGCGCCGCGCAACGCAGGAAGTCAGTTTCCAAGATTACATCGTGTGTAGATCGGGGCAGTACTACAAACTCTGCCGGAAATACTGTGCCTCTCAAAGAAAGCTTAAAGCTGCACACCCCAACCCGATACAATAATTCTCCCCCCAAAAGTTAGCAGTTTTCTCCCAAATAAACATGACTCTGTTCTTCAAAAGGTTCTTAAATTCTAAACTCATGACTGAAACAGTAGCACCAGTGTCTACTAACGCCATTTCAGACAAACCGTCAAGAACTACATTAACGTTATTATTTAACATGTGCACAGACGGCCGAATACTAGGTATCAGCGCACATTGTCCAGCGACCTCACCTCCATCAACCGCGCTGGCTAGATTTCCTGCAAGGATGGCGGAGATCGGCGCTGTGGTGAAGGGGAAAGGCGCACACGAAATGACGGAGGTGGTGTCACACTACGGTCAGACGCTGGAGAATAGTTGCGGAACCCTTCGTTTTGCAAACGGCCCATCTGGGGAGGATGTTCTGGCCGATAGGTGTCGATGTAGGGCTGGCGCGCCGATCGCAGTAGCGGGAAATGTGACCCGCGACACCACACCGGTAGCACATCGGAAGAGGTCGATCAAAAAGTGGCGTCAGCTTGTTCCTGCATGGTAGGCCGCGACGAATATCTAGATGGTGGATCCGGGACGATGTAGCTGTCCGGCGATTGGCGCGATGTACGACTGGAGTAAGGGCAAGGGTCTCTGCGCTGATGGTAAGAGAATTGTTGGTAACTCTCTCCGGCTCTTGGTCGCGGAGTGTACAGGTCTTCGCGGCAGGCGAAGTCGCTGACATTTGCGGACATCGGTGGGCCCGCACCCTTTATAAGTTGGAAGAGCATATACGTCACCTCTGAAGCCATTGGGCCGGGCAAGCTGCTCACGTCGTGAAATCGCATCTCATCTCATGGCGCATAGGAGGCTTTCATATGGCGATTCTTCAATACTAGCCACTGTAGTGCAATGTGCGAGCCGTCCAAATGTCGGTGTAATGCGGCGAGTCTTTAGGGTCTCGAATGTTCGGCAGTGTCGGATAACTTCAGACACAGAACTCAAGTTGTCCTTGGAAATAAAGAAGTGGTAGACGTCTTCTGCAATGCCCCGCAGAAGACGTCTACCACTCCTTTATCGTTCCCAGTCATCCTGCTGTTGACGGTCTTGCACAACTTGAGCAGGGCCTCGATGTAGGCGGTGCAAGTTTGTCCTGCTGCCTGGGCCTTCTAAGCAAGTGTCTGCTCGGCCTGTTTCTTCTTTGCAGCTAGATAACCGAAACACTGCTTGATTGCTTCGACAAAACTTTTCCCAGTTGTCAGGGAGTCCTCGTGGTTCTCATACCACATCAAGGCGCTTTGCGTCAAGAAGAAGACAACTTTCGCTAGTTTAGCCACCGAATCCCAGCGGTTATAGCGGTTCACACGTTCATAATGAGTGAGCCAGTCATCAATATCTTCACCTGCTTGGCCGGCATTGGAACGAGGCTCGCGAAACGGTAGCGTCGCATTCGTGATGGTCGGTGGCACATCGCCAGACGGGGGTAGAGGGTCTCGTGTCGATGTTCGGGGCTGCTCGGTAGTCTACTGTATTCTTGTGGAAAAGGGTGGGGGGCCAATGAGGCGACGGCTCCGACGAAGCTCCAGCGGTTGAGGATGCTTCTTGAGGGTAGTCGTACCCAGCACCTGACCACCAATTTGTTACGACGAGGGTAAGACGTCGGAGCGCTGAACAACAGGAAGGTAGGGCAGAGAGCTCAGCTGGTCAACGGCAGCGCCTCTGGCACAAGAGTCTTTTCCAACGTCTTCTCCTTCACTTGTGCTGTAAGCTTCATCTTCTTCAGGACTGTTACAATATAAAACATGCCAAGAGATGAACTCCTCTGTAACACAGAAGCATATGGCATACCCAGGCCTGTGGCACGCTACCTAGGGATTGTAAGGCCTGCCCTTTAACGACAGCTCCTGCACACTTCCTGTACATTAAAAAAAAGTTTCTTATTCATTCTGCAGTGATGTGCTGTACACCGGCGTACTGAAAGCCGACTGCTCCACTCGTGCATGGGGACCCCCACGCCCACCTAAGGAGTGCACCCCCCGTGCCGCTCCATGGACACGAGAGCGTGCTCTATTTGGTAGGAGTATAGTGCCTAGAAGGGTAGGAGTCAGACCGGATTGTAGAAGGTCACGCTGCTCTGACTTAGCGTCTAGACCTGCGTGGCGTATGTGTCGTTGGGGTTGAGGTTCACATCAAACTGCTGCGGTATAGTTCTGTTACTGGCGCATCCCAGTCGAAAAAGACGACAGAAATTTCTGTAGTACTACAGAAATTTCTATCGCGCTACAGAAATGTTTGATGTTACTACATATATTTCTGTCGCGACAACAGAACTTTTGTTGTTACGTCAGAACTTTGTGTCGTTACGACAAAACATTGTGTTGTAACAACAGAATGTTGTGTCGTTACGTCAGAGCGTTTTGTTGTTGCGACAGAACGTTGCGTTGTTACGTCAAAACTTTGTGTTGTCGCAACAGACAACGGAAAGTTTTGACGTAACGACACAACGTTCTGTCTGTTGCGACAACAAAACTTTGTGATGTCGCCGCAGACAACACAATGTTTTGACGTACCATCACAACGTTCTGTCGCAACAACAAAATGTTCTAACGTAGCACAACCTTCTGACGTAATTGTCGCGACAACCCAAGGTATGTAGGTAATAGCGGGATCAGGTAGCGAGGTTACAAGAAAAATTCTATAATGTGTTCTGCAGTGGCAAGCAATTTTTTTTTTTTTGCGCATGTAGAACCGCCCATATTTTTCTTGTCCCAAATAAAACATTAGGTTTTTCTTTGTTGCGTATCAACATGTTTATTTCAGTTCAAAATACAAAATTCGTAATAAGACACTGAACAGTGTTACAGACAGTTCCATGTAGAGGCTAATTTTTTACCAGCCGTATTTTTTTTTTTCTGCGCGACTACCTCTCTGCCCTCAGCCGCCTTCGAACAACCTTAAAATCAACTCATTGTGCCAAAACAGAGCGCGCCTTGAGTGTCTATCTGCTGCCGTGCATGCATACCGCTAATTGCGCCATTCGCGCGCACATCATGTAGCATCACGGGCGATTGCCGGCGCAGTCGCGACCGCAACACTCATGTTTCGTTCCATGCAGGGATTAGCTTCTCGATGAGTGCGAATAAGTTTCACAGGAACAATCGCAAAGCTACTTCTGTTTTATCTCAATCCTTAAGACAACCGGATGAATAAATCTTTCTCACCTGTGAAATCTGCTTCCAAATTTGTAGCGATCTCTTCAAATGATCTATCCTTGTTCTCACGTCGATGATAAATTCCATCCTTTATGCACAACAAAAGATTTGACTCTCGTGTAGCAACCTGATATCACACGTTCTTGGCCAAAAACGAGGACGGCATATGCTTGCACAAGTAACTTCCCCGCACGTCTCCAGCACTCGCGCGCAGTCCTTGCTGGCTCGCGCCCAGCTCGGCGGGACCGACTCTACAGACATGGCAGATGCACGGGCAGTCTCAGGGAAAAATGGGGCTTTCTGTATATTTTAGTGCGGTAGAAGGACACGCTAATTTCAGTACGATAATGGTACGGCGTTTGAAGGGAATTGATTTTCCACTGTAGCCTGCCCACCTACACGCATTAGCTCGCTACAAGGCACCCATTCCTCCGCGGTGGACAACGGGACGAAGAGACAAGTTTTGCAAACTACGTTTGGGAGTGCTTGCAGGCAAACCGCTTCTCTGGAGGATCGGATTCGGGAACTGGCCAGCAACCGGTTTCCGCCCCTCTCACGCGCACGCCTCCCCCCACTTCCCCTTCCGACCAGATGGCTGGGTAGGTCTCTTCGCTGCTAGGAGAGAGGGTGGGTCTTCGCTCCGACTGAGTGTTCCTTGTATGCGGCAGCCTGTGTGGCGTTTGTGGCGGTGCTGTGCCGCCATTTGATACCTATCCGTATTGGCAAGCTTTGATAAGTTGAGACAATGGGCGGTGGGCATCATGCTATTGTACACTTTCCACGTGACTGACTGATTTTATACCATTATAACCTGCCTTGTCCTTTCTTTCGTATGTCCCTTCTTTTATTTCCAATCCCTGTCTTCTCGTTGTCCTTTCTATTCCTTACCGCAGCTCGGGCGCCGCTGCATTTGATGGCAGATACCGTGGCAGGCAAAAGTCGATTTGTTTTTGTACTATTTAATAGTTAACTACGGCCTCGCGACAGGCGGTGCGTGTGATGGTTACATGCGGGGCTGTGGAAACGTTGAACCGATTGCTCCTTCACCTTACCGTGTTCGTCGAACCACGCTGATGTTAAAA